>VYZV01026505.1:18395-31098 GCA_013401275.1 Pandion haliaetus | reverse complement strand
ATGGCTGTAAATAATTGTCTTAATAAAGTTTTAATGTCTGCTAATGTAAATCTACCTTCTCCTCACTGGCAGCACATTTTTCTTCTGATAATACCTAATGGCATGCATTTGTAGCTAGTCCCTCTGTATACTGGTGCCAGCCTTCCCTGTACAGATAAGGGGTTGTCACTGCTTCCATGATAAATTTGTATTAGCTAGGTTTAGAGCTAGACTGTATTTTATTTGTTATGTTAACTCATAAACTNCAAATCATGTCAGTGTAAGGTGCTACACAAATATGAGGTCCTATTTATGTCCCAAAATAGGCCTAAAATGATACATGAATAATACCCAAGCATTGTGTTGGTCCCCTGTCCAGATCCATGAACTGGCTTCACAGCTGTTGTGTTTATCTCAGTAGACCTGAAACATCCAGTTGATATACATCCACATCAAGCTTACTTCAGCTACGCAAATCATTACTTCAGTGGAATTAATAGTCCTGAGTTGTACCCCAGAAAGTCAATGAGATGTTCACTCAATCTCATTCACTGTTTCCAGGGAAAACTAAAAAGCATTTGTAGACCTTTCTGTCCAACACACCCAGATTGTAGAATCATAGAACCTTTAGGTTGGAAAAGACCTTGAAGATCATCAAGACCAACCATCAACCATGCCCACTAAAGATGTGCAAGTTTAATTTTGTGCAAGTATTCTTTATTTGCACAGTCCCTAACCACTGATGTGATTGGAATTAGATAAATGAGGAATCCAGATATAGATCATACAATAGGTTTCCCTCTTAGTCATTGTCCCCATAAAGTCTTGATGTTTAACCTATAAATTATTTGAAGAGTTTTAGGGTTTTCTTTTAGATAAATTCTAAGTGTGAATTGCCAGAATGTTGCTGTCATAAAGTCTCACTATTTACTGAATTTACATGTCTTCATCAATTCTTCCAGAAATTTTGGGGGTTTTTTTCAGGACACAAAAAGCATGACAAAAAAGCCACGAGCCAGTTCAGCTTGTAGACATAAAAAAATACAAACCACTGTAACCCATTAAGCTAATTATGGTATTGAAAATTAACATCTCCAGACTCCATGTTCCTTTTTTTAACTTCTGCACAAGGACAAAAATGGATGTGGCATGCATGTGAAGCAACATGAATTTGCAGTCAGAAAAAAAGGCTATTAACAATAAACCTCCATGGATGCGGTCCTGAAGGACTCTCTTTCCAAATGTGTCCTGTTGTAAAGCGCTGGGATTACTCACAGTAGTAAGGATTTGTTCTGGGACTTTACAGGGTTGCCACCCAACCATTTTGTGGCTCCCAAGATATGCAGACCTTTTATAAAACACAGAGGAGCCGATGAGCAAATGGAAAGTACTTTTTCATACGTAGCCTTGCCACTTCGCAGACACCAGGACATTTGGGCCTTATGGTGCCATCACATTTTAAGCACAACTCTCCGGTGCCTTCGCTAGCAAGTTCTACTTGAGAATTGATGTCAAGAATATAACCCCGGTGTGGTGTGTGCTTGCAGGCTGAGTAGTGGTGGGAGGCCAGCTGTGGAATGTGGGAAAGCGGCTGAACTGCTGAAGTCATGCAGGGAATGTTAAATGTGTCTCCAGCTGGCAGGGAGCTGAGGCTTAAACACAAGCTCTGGGTCCTGGGTATTGCCGAGTGTTCCCAGCACCCTCAGCTCCTGCTGCCTGGAGCACGGTGCCGATACATGTCACAAATGGATTGAGAAGGAAATTAAATGCCTGTCGCCTTTTAGGGGAGTTTTAATGGCAAATGAAGCGAGGCAATGAAGGCTTAAACTTTTTTATTATAAATTAAGCTATTACAGTAGCCCTACCCAGGCAGTGAGAAGTGCAGTCGAGAAAAGTTAATTCTGCAACTCTCAGTAGAGAGAAAAAGGGTTCTCATATTTTTCTTTTTTTATTTCCTTGGGGTATGTTCCTCTTAGAGAAAATGCAATTCGTCCTTCTTTAACAACCCTCTAAATTAGTGGGGGTGTTCTCCAACAGCCTAGCCAACGAGTTCCAGTTTCACAGTAAAACCAACAGGGGCAGGGACTGCTGCCTACCTGGCGTGGCAAAGGGCAGAGGGAGAGTAAGTGAACTTTGTCTCAGCCCTGAGCTGAAGGGATACATGGGCAATGCTTAATCTGAGCTAAAAAACCCTGCTGAGGTGTCAGCGAGGTGACTTGTGGTCCAAGGGCACAGGTCGTGTAATCCCAGGTGTATTGGAAGAAGACTGTGTTGACATAACCTATGTTGTCTAAAGGTACACTGAGGAAAGAGTTAGAGAGCGTGACAGTAAAACTCAGAGGTGGCAACAGTGTTATGAATAACAGGAGTTTATAGAGTACTATCTGTTAAATATGATATAATCAACAGTAGCAATGGATTATTACGAACTGCAGCATGTAACTGCCAAACCATGTAAGTCCCTAGCAGCGGTCCTCATCTGGAAATTCCTTGATGCCTTCCTAAGGTTAATTTTCATAATAAGATTACAACTTTAAATCATCAAGAGAAAACATTGATCGGCTGTTTTTCAGCTTTTGTTTAGCTAAAGGCTCCACCCAAGTAACTCTGGTCATAAGACATTTTCTTCTGTTAGAGTCATAACTCAGGATGTGTCACAAATGGCATTAACATTGAAAGAGCAATGGGCTGTGCCTCCTTATTTCTAATCCTGACCACAAACCTCTTGACTCTGGATCAGCAACAAAATGGAGAAACATGAGAAAAATGCATTTTTAAACTTTTCCTATGCAAGCAATAATTTAAGGGGCTTTAGAGGTTAACTCTGGTGAATCTTGCTGCACAGATTTCAGATGTTACTTCCCCAGCTAACCGCACTCCCTCCACTGCCTAACCTCTCCCTACTCATATACCTTCTCAGCAGAGGCAGCAAGGGGACATCTGCTCCTGCCTCTGCCATTTCCTTGCAGAGTTTGACACTACCACTCAAGTTCACTTTCCTTGATCATACAGCATCATAATAAACACCGCTGCTTAAAGCAATGTGTCCACACCTTGGTAACTACAGAAGGCTACCTGGGAGCAGAGAGGGTTTGCTGTAGGCAGTACGTGAAAAAGGAATAAATCTGGGACTGAAATAGAGCTTCATTGAAAAAAATGTAGTTGGGAAAGGGGGTGGGACACAGCAGCCAAGGGAATACAGAAAAGCAGAAACAGAAAGAGTACTTTGCAAGCACATGAAAGTTCACCTTCCAGCCTCCTCCTCAGTCTGTCCTATGGGAATAAAATGCTTCTCACAGTCAGGAGGTGGAGTGCCTGGAACGTAACCCTAGTGGTGCAGGAGGGTGGGGAGATGTGGGGAAAAAAGGCTGCTGAGCTAAGATACCACACGCTGTACTTGGAGCAGCTGAGGCTCAAGCATTCCCTTCTGCTCACTCTGCTACTCAGGCATTTTTGGCAGAAGAGTAAAAAGGACACCTGGAGGCAGCAATACCTCAAACTACTAGAGGAAGGCTTGCAAATGCTCATCTGCCAAAGCCTAACTTGTAGTAAGAACATTCACTGCTCTCCAATAGTCAACAAACAAAGTTGCTGCTGTATGGTATCAATAGAAGCAGCTGGTGCAAGTAGCGGGTCTAAAGGAGATGAACGAGAGACGAACGTTAAGTGCTCGTAATTTGTACTCCAAGGTCTGCAGCTCAATTCAGATCGGTATCCTATAGTACAGAAGATGCATTGTAAAACTAAAGCTGTGTTTTCAGATGTATTCTTTTGTAGCAGTACCAACTTTAAGCATCCCTCTTTGTCTCCAGCCATTTTTTCTCCCCACATTACCCCATCAACAATGCCAGCATAGCTGTTAGTGGGGCCGTACAATGAAATAGATCTGGGAACTGGTCCAGGTTAAAAATAAACAGCAAAAATGAATACCAGGAACAAGCAGGATAAGGGGGAAAATGTTTATGCTAGCACTGTTGCTGTAAGAAATGTATAAGAAACTTTGCACTAGTGAATTCTCATTTACTATTGAAGAAAACGACAACTGACAATGAGCAAAGTAAAACATCAGACCTACGTCCTGACAGTTTGAAAAGAGCTATCGTGATTATTATTTACCTTTATATCTTATGAAAGGGATTATATTAATGTGAGCTAGTATTAATTTATTACATAAATGTTATTGCCATAGAGAATATGGCCTAGTCAGCCCCCCCTGTAATCTGTAAATAAAAAAGGGGTTGCAGAAGTTAAATATTAAAAATTGCTTTTGTGGTACAGTGGAGGAAAAAGAAATTGTGAAACTGGGAATAGAATTAGGGAGTTTCTAGAGAAGATCCTGTGCTATAGTATTAGAGTATTTCAATACTAGATTTTGTAGTCTTTGGTATAAAGTAGACCGACAGTCATGACAAAAGGCTAATTTAAATAGATAAAGAATGGATATTTATTTTCATTATTACAAATGAAATGAGGAAATTAATTTAATCTCAAAGTATGGAAATAGGGGAAAAATGAGCTACCTTTTCTAAGTAAAGATTAATGACTGCTGTTGTACAACATAAAAAATAATCCAGTCAGTCAGTCTGTTCTTACTGGTGAAATCGTCTTTGTACCACAGGACATGAACTAAGCTCATAAAGTGAAAATGGAATAAGAAAAGCATGGTATATTTGGGGAGAAATCAGATTTACAAAGGCTAGCACACCCTATCTGATGTATTTGTAAATACGTCTTTTGATTAATGTTAATAGGGCATGGCACACTATATTTCCTATCTGCAGTTAGTTAAAAACAAACAAGAAAACCAGCAGCAAACGACTGGGTGTACGCATGTTGAGCTACCAGCGTTCCGTGGGTACACGGTGAAGCAGGGTGCCACAGGCAGAGGTCCTTCCACACCCAAGGAGCTTTGCCAACCTCTTATAACATCCCAACACCTTGAAGAAACCTATTTTGCCTTAAAGCAGGGATTCTTTTAAATAGTTTCAAACAGTCATATCTTACCTGTCTGGGTTTTCTGCCTTATAAAGTGGATCAAAAGACTGGATAGTTTGGGGGACTAACATTTATCTGACAAGACAAGAACTATCTGAAGAAATTTTTTTTTTTTAGTTGCTGAAACAGGAAACTGGGAGTGGAAGGCAATACATTTAGAGTCCACCTGAACTGGAACATTTTTAGAGATTTCAGTGAAACAAGAAGCTGACAGCATTCTGCTTCAGGCCGAGTTAAGTGTTTCTTTGCCCCAATTAATTTTAAAGATTTTTAAAGCTCATTTAAAATTAAGTAATTTTGAAATGTTATATTTAATAATTTAATAAGAAAAAAGTTAGAGTTGTCATCCCTGATACCAATGTAGAAATTAGCTCAGATTTCTTGGTGTATTGTCTCTGGACCCTCCTTGTGCATCCATCTTCCAGATCAAATGCCTCCTTGTGTATTTAAAGCTCTGTCCTTATTTCCATGCCCTGATTTCTGGAAGATAGGAGTATATCATTTATCTTCTTCCTGGCTAATAAAAGGGTTGATTGAACTACATTGCTGTAAGATAAATAATTTTTAATCAACTTCTGCCTCTGTGGCCTGCTCCTCTATGCCTTTGCTTTTCACAGATTTTGCAAGTAATTCAGCAAAAGTGACATGGTTTCTGAGAGTTCAGTTTTCACTTATTTTACATCTGGTAAATTGTCTCATCATTTATAGCGCTTAAGATTTTAGAATGAGAATGTAGTTTATAAAGGCATGAATGAGGCTGACGTGTCTTTATTCCATCTGCAACTGATTTAAAAAATCCTTGTTTCCCCAAAACATACATGATTTCCAATCTGATATTATTGTCTGAAGTCATAGTAGCTAGTAGGAATTGAACAAAATTGTTAGCGTTCAATGGCTGTTTGTTGATAATGTGAAATGAGATGCTGGTCTCAGCCTGTGTTTGTTGTAGTTACAGAGGCCACTGACTCAGTTGTCACGCTTCCTTGTACGCTCAGCAGAGAGTTAAGAAAGAGAAGAACTGCAAACTCGTTCCTTTTTGAAGACAAACCTCCAAAAGCAGGATTGAAGCAAATCCACAGGGCAGTATGGGGAAGCTTGTTCTCCCACTGCCCATGTTGTACCTCCTTTTGTGGAAAACAGGATCTTGACATTTCCCGAGCTACTAAACTAGCTTTGAGGTAGGGAAGGAAGGGATTTGATGTTTAACTTCAAGCAAGTCCTTAACTGAAAAAGACCCAGCCCTTTTGAGATTAAGGTAAGACTCATGCAGTGCTGGCTATGGGGCAATAACTGAGGGTCCAGGCCAAATGCAGAACACCTTTTCTGTGAACATCTTGTCACTGGTCCCTACGATTTCAAAGGCAGTAAGTAGGATCACGTTCAGTGAAAAAAAATTAAAAATTGGGTCATCAGGTAGGTTTTAAGGCTGTAAGGAGGCTAAGAATAACAGACTGCTTCAATATCACTGGTGCCCTGGAATGATCCACTACAGCTAACTTGGGAGCTGTTAGTTATTCCCTATTTAGTCAGGGAAGTTTAAGACTAGGTGACATTTATCTGCTGGCCCTTGTCAATGAGGTTGAACATGGCACAGATGAGCAAAAGGTTTGATTGTGAAGGTGTTAAGACACTGAATATTCAACTTGATGCTGAGTTAGTGAACAGGCTTTTAAAAACTGATGCACAAATGGGGAGAAGTCTTTAAAGCTTGCTGTCTTCTGTTTACTCTTGAGGACAGCCCCCTAAAATGGTTACAGATGTTCCACCATCTGTAAATGAAGAGTTTAGTAATAGTAGTAAACAATAACAAAAATATTAGTAATAGTGTTAAGAAGATTCTTTTTTTTTGCAGTTCTTCAAGAATGAAAATTCTAAATAAATCCAATTAGTAATTGAACTTTGTGTGTGTGATAGAAAAATATGCTCAATGAATTAGATTGGAAAATAATTAGCCAAAATTGTCAGTCCCTCTTTGGTCCCTCTCTTGTGGAAAGATGAAACCCAGGATTGTTATTTTATACACTGTGAAAACTGAGTAAAAATTAATGGGTGTTTTATAATTAAATGACAACACATCAAGTTCATTAGCATGTAGTTACGGAACTACGATATTCCCATACGTGACTGTAATGTATTTTAATTTTTCTAAAACATTTATGTACTTACATACTTGAGTGCTGCACACAAGAACAACTTCTGTAAAGCACAACTTCTAGTTGCATGGTGAGATCTGACATTTCAAATACTAAGGAAACAAATTGCTGTCTGACAGAGCAGACAACAGGCTTGCAGAACTTTGTACTTGAAAATAATGAATTCAGGAAATACCTTGTGCCTGACTCCAGCTACAATCTTCCTCCCTAAGAGTGATCCCTCCTCTGTACTCCGCAGTGATGGCAAACACACAGGCTGGGGCGGGGGAAAATAGAGAAAGAATCTATAGCTAATGCAAATGTCTTCTTTTCATATGGACCCATGTCACCATTTTTGCTTACATGAGGCAAAGTTCTTTACTTCTCTCGGGAAAGCTCTGCATTCTGCAACTGAAGGCACCATTTTCTTCTCAGAGAACAGGCAAATGCATCTTAAAGCTGTCTAGGATAGCAGCCACTGTAGGATAACATTTTAAATCCAATCTGTCTCTGCTATTCAGCCACCATTTCCAATACAGTATTGAATAATTTCCATTATTCTCCTCCTCTCTGACCCCACTTCTGCTCTTTATGACTAAGTGAGCAAGGAATCTATACATAGATCAAGAGCGTCAGCATTATTTTATGCTGTGAACTTGTCTACAAATTTGGAGGAAAGTGATACTGCGGAGTCATTTATTTTATCTCTAGACTTGGTTGTATCTATTGATATACCTCTGTGTGGAGGGTTGACCCTGGCTAGGTGCCAGGTGCCCACCAAAGCCATTCTATCACTCCCCCCCTCAGATGGACAGGGGAGAGAAAATATAACAAAGGGCTCCCAGGTCGAGATAAAGACAGGGAGAGATCACTTAACCAATTACCATCACGGGCAAAACAGACTCGACTTGGGGAAAATTAACTTAATTTATTGCCAATCAACCAGAGTAGGGTAATGAGAAATAAAACCAAATCTCAGAACACCTTCCCTCCACCCCTCCCTTCTTCCTGGGCACAGCTTCACTCCCAGATTCTCTACTTACTCCCCACAGTGGCACAAGGGGACAGGGAATGGGGGTTACGGTCAGTTCATCACACGTTGTTTCTGCCGCTTCACCCTCCTCAGGGGCATCACACTCTTCCCCTGCTCCAGCGTGGGGTCCCTCCCACAGGAGACAGTCCTCCACGAAATTCTGCAACGTGGGTCCTTCCCATGGGCTGCAGTTCTTCATGAACTGCTCCAGCATGGGTCCTTTCCACGGTGTGCAGTCCTTCAGGAGCAAACTGCTCCAGCATGGGTCCCCCACGGGGTCACAAGTCCTGCCAGAAAACCTGCTCTGTGGGCTCCTCTCTCCACAGATCCGCAGGTCCTGCCAGGAGCCTGCTCCAGCGTGGGCTTCCCACGGGGTCACAGCCTCCTTTGGGCACCCACCTGCTCCGGTGTGGGGTCCTCCATGGGCTGCAGGTGGATATCTGCTCCACCGTGGACCTCCATGGACTGCAGGGGGACACCCTGCCTCACCATGGTCTTCACCACGGGCTGCAGGGGAATCTGGTCCAGCACCTGGAGCACGTCCTCCCCCTCCTTCTTAACTGCCCTTGGTGTCTGCAGGGTTGTTTCTCTTACATGTTCTCACTCCTCTCTCTGGCTGCCGTTACTATGCCCCACAACTTTTTTCCCTTCTTAAATCTGTTATCACAGAGGCGCTACCACTATCGCTGATTGGCTCAGCCTTGGCCGGTGACGGGTCCATCTTAGAGCCGGCTGGTATTGGCTCTGTCAGACAAAGGGGAAGCTTCTAGCAGCTTCTCATCAGAAGCCACCCCTGTAAACTGCTCCCCCCTGCTAGCAAAACCTTGCCACAGAAACCCAATACACTCTGAAAGAAAAAAAGAAAAGAAGATACAAACGTGTTAAAAAAAGCAATGTTTTATGTTGCTGAACACCCCCTCCCACTCCGTGAGAGGGTTGAACCAAGTATACAAGAAAACAAGGAATGTCCTTTTTATTGTATGCTGATCATCATGGTTTTCCTGTGTGTTCCTAACCAGGATGGACAGGGGCAGTGATTCTTTATTGCCTTGCCCCTCGTGAAAGTATTGATAGCAAAACAAAGTGGGCATAAGGTGTCTGTCTGTTATCCACAGTCTTCAAATAAATCTAAATCTAAATCTAATCTTCAATAGTCTTCAAACACTAGAATAAATGACTACCCAGGGCATGGGAAATTCGTAAGTCTGATCCCTGATCTCCTCCATCCCAGACTACCTGCTTGTCATCAGCTTTCCAGTAATGGATAGCTTATGTAGTCTGCAAATAATCAAGACAAAAGGTTGGTCTAAGAGTACCCAAGACAGTAGGAAGTCTAGCAGCAGGGATATCTCCTAGAACATTACAATTCCTAAATTGTCCCTTTAGTTAAAACCCTTTTGTACCTTCAGAGAAATAAATCCTGACTTCTGCATTTGAAAGAACGATACTGCAACTGTGTAATTCCCTATTATAGGTAAAGAAAGTCCTAATTTGCTTTCAAACAGGGGTTGGCTTTCCTGTTGCAAGGCTGGCCTGTCAACACAATGTCTAGTTCTCTTGTCTAAACTAAAAATCTGGACTGGTCCAGCAATATATATTTTTTTGTCAATCAGGTGCTTATATCAGATCTAATCCCCATTATGAATGTTTGCAGGCTGCAATTGCACAGCTTCCTGTCTGATGACTGCCTCCATATTTCCATACTTCATACAGCCATTATCTATTTCATAATATTTGCAGTAGTCTGCCAGATCACTTCAGAAGGTAGATGGAAAAATGTCACTTTTCCCTATGTGACTCTCATGGTTTCTGCTGTCTCCCTTTATTTCTCCCAGTTAAAACCAGCAGCAATTAGACATGAATAAGGTAACATCACCACTATTTTTTATTTTTCTCCTGTGTTATCTCTATGATCTTTTAGATTCTTCTGTTGGATCTTAGGTTGCAAACTAAATTATCCCAATTCATTAGCATATAAAAGTTTGAACAGTAATCTGTGTGAAGGGAACAGTACTGTCCCCAGTTCTCAACTCAGCTCTGCAGTGCAAGGAACTTTTTACTGTCCCACTTGAATGTATCTTGTGTCTCCCATGTTGACTACAGAGGTTTTAAGACACTACAGTAGGGATTAGGTGATGGTAATCAGAAGGGGTGCTGTGCATTCTGCCATGATCACCAAAAGAATAATATTCACCTACTTTATCCTCTGTTTATACCCGTTTTATTCACTGTTTTGATGTTCTTAAATGATAAACATATCAAGACCTGAGGTCAAAAAAGTAATTGAAACATTATTCCACCTAGTGGCTTTCTTAACCCTGCCTAAACCAGTGCTTGTCAAACAACTATTGATTGCACATTTCAGTAACATTTTATTTTATTTAGATGTAATTTTCTTTAGTAGTAAGTGATGTTTTTGAAATACTGTAAGTATTCTACTATCTCTTCTATGTTATGAAGAGATCAAAAGTAGTACTAGGTTGAGAAAAAGATTGAATTGGGTCTCCGAAATATTGTACGAGTTCAACTACTTTTAAAAAGATTGGCATAAACATCAAGATTCCAAACAGGTAACATGAAACATGGACAAAACTATAAGCTATTATACTGTTTGGGTCATGCTACAAGTATACAGGCAGAACTGCTTTAAAGTCAGTATTAATTTGAATAAAAGGTCAAAGTACATAAAATCTTACTTAAATTCCAAGGGTGAAAAGTGTTGCTAGAATTGTATGCAATAACAGGGTTTTTTTTTAAATGTTCAAATACTAGCAGAAAAGTAACAGTAGATGAAGAGCAACCATAGCTCTAATATCATAGTATTAATGCCTCCTTTTTCAGTGATAGGTTGAAAATAGCTTTAAAGTACGATCCAGGATTATCAGTGTATTTTACTGCGGAGGAGTGAATGCACAGCGGAGGAATCATGCAGTGGCCGAAGTAGAATAGAACCTATATAGCTCTCTTGCATCCTAGCGTGGTATGTTAATCACTAGACTCCTTTACCATGAGTGTCCTTTTTGCTAGGGGGCTCAAAAGGACAAACTTTAAACTATGTATGTTTTCATCTCTCTTTTGTATTGGCTTTAGATACTTGGATATTTGTACTGTAGTCCTTTTGTTGAAAGAACGTTCAAAATTAGTGTACAGGTTAGAATCTAAGGAGTGGTAAACTGTAATGGTGGGGTAACAGATACTTGATTAAAATGAGTGATGATATTCTGAGCATATCAGCAATCTGTTACTAAAGTTGTAAGCAAATAGGTAATAATATTGATTTCAGTGGATGCTGAAATAAAAGCATGTATTGTCAAACTTGATATGAATAGACTCCAATCTATTGTCACAAATAGTGCCTTTTTACCGCTCAAATGTGTGTCTCAAGCTTTTGTGCAAAGTGGTTTTCTCTTCCTTTCCCTTCTTGTAGCAACTGTATTTCCTAAGGAGAAATGTTGAATGGGAAAAGCAGAAACTTGTAGTTATGCTGTTAGTTCATTTGATAAAGGCGAAACATGTCTCTTCTGCACAAAACCCACTTTGTGAAGGTGCTGAAGAGCATTTTGGATGGGTGGAAATTAACTGACAAATACATCCCAAGACTGTACCCATCTCTAACAGCTTTTTTAGCTGATGGCCTGGCCTAAGAGCTGCCTTGTTCCTGCAAATTGTGTGAAACCCTAGAGCCCGTGGTTTGGAGAAGTGCGTAGGAACCCCTCCGGTTTGGTGCATCTAGAGCTGAATCTGCTCCCACTGGATTCAGAGGTAAAATATCTGATGATTTTAGCAAAACCAGAATTTACTCCCTATTCCAGCATATCTGCCAGGGGACCCTTGCTAGGGCTGAAAAAATGGCTGTTTGTGATCTGCATTCTGCCTATATGCATGCACACGTATCCGCCTTTCAGACTAAGCATACGCATATAGAAAATATTTTAGGGAGAGTTTTGACTTCCATGCTATTTTTGAAGTGCATTATGAACTGGTGAGTTTATATAAATACTGTGTAACAGTGATAGCCTCAAAACTTCAAGGTTGCTTTATATATTCTGATGAGTCAGTGAGGCTGTTGGCAATAGGGAGAGGCAGCTCTCTGCAGAACTGGAGGTTGTGGGTGGTGGTGAAGTGTTCCAAATACATCATATACAAACTTTCCGAATAAGTAAAAATGCAATTTCCCTAATTGAATATACTTTTATTCTTCCTATCACAGGGATTTATGGGCTCCCTCTAGTGGGTAATTTCAGCGCATGAGCTTTTCTTGCGGGCTTGTTCTTCTCGGGAGAGTTCACAGCTGATAAACAAGATGGCTGACAGGCTGCAAGAGCCTCAAGACTTAAAAACCCTCCCCTGCTTCTGGTCTGTCTGTTGCTACCGCCGCTCTCTCTAAAGTCAAGGGAAAAGCTACATGGCGCGCACGATGCGCCCGGTTGGTCTGAGAGCAGAGGCTCTGGCAGGATTCATTTCTTAGGAGCTACCGCTGACTTTTCTTCAGCGAGCGTTTGTGAGGGCAGCCCCTACAGTCCGGCGGGCGCCCGCCTCCGGCCCGGCCTGCGCCCGGCGGAGC
>VYZV01026505.1:0-18378 GCA_013401275.1 Pandion haliaetus | reverse complement strand
GCGGGGAGGGGGGGGTTGGCATTTCCCCGCCGCGGTAGGAAGCGCAGGGCGCGGGCGATAAGCGATTCGGCGTGGGCCTGAGGTGCCCCGGTGTGTGCGGCGGGGCCCGGCTCCGGCCCCTCAGTCCGCGCTCGGCGGCCCTTCGGCGGGTGCTTTAGGCCGTCTGTTAATGCCCAATTTCGAAAGTCTCGAGCCGTATTGTGGCGAATACCGTTTATTCTTAACACCGGGAGCGTTTTAGGAACCTCGCCTACTCTTGATTGCTTTAGAGAAAACATTTTGTTGTAGGAAAGAAAGTAATTAATTGAGCTTTTTTTCAGTTTTTTAGTCCATTTTACTTCCTGATTCTTTTGTCTTCACAGAAAGCTGGAGTGGCTGGGGTGCAAATGCTGATGGGGGGTTTGATTGTACGTATTTCTACCTGTATAAATTTCAGTTTGCTTAGTATTTTTTAAGGTTCAGAGTTTGGGATTTTTTTGGTTGTTGTTTTTGATTTGTTATTGAGGGGATTTTAGTAGGGTTTTTAATTGTGCATTTGGGGCTAATTTGTCCGGATAGTGCCCTGCTAAAGCTTGCATTGCAGGAAGAATATGTGCTTGTCATCTAAGATGTGTGTAAAACAAACGGCGAGTTACTTCAAGGAGAAATGGACGGCTAGACTCTTGAATGCTGAATCCTGCAGTTATCTTAGCTGCAAGAGTAATTAAATTTGATTATTTTTCTTCTCATTATACTGGCACAAAATAAGAGTGGGAAAATGTCACTGAAACAATTAAAACTGGCAGTGAAAAATAAGAGGGGTTTTTTTTTTTCTTTCCCATACCTCCAGCATAGTTACATTTATAACTGAGTATGTGTCTCTTGTGGTCTCGATTACATCCTGTGTTTTTAGCTGGCAGCGTTTCCTCTGCAGAGGCCCTGTTCTGTATGCCAGCATACATTTCTGTGTATATTGAAAGAACAGAATCAAGATTAAATAGTAAATGAAACTACCCCCCCCCCCCCCAATAAGTGGGGTTTTAATACTAATGCTTGGAACAAAACAAGAAGCAGTGTATCTATCATCGTGTTTCTTTTTGTAAAACCAGTAAGTGTGCTAGCTTTGCGTTGTCAAACAAGATTGAGCAATGCATTTAAGTCATCAAATGTGTTACACAGATCTTTCTCCCATTCTTTAATAGTTAAAAATTTGAAGACTATTTCTTCAGTAACATCTTCTGGAAGCGGAGCTTGGCTTCTCCAAAGTATTCTGTGTTTCAGAATCAGGATGTGAATCCTCACCTCCAGAAATGTCTCTTTTTTCAGTTTGCATAGAAACATTTTTGGAACAGTGAACTCTGCTAACAGCTGTATTCAATCTTCAGTAAAATCACTTCCTGAAAAAAGTGAAATTAAACTTAATATACAAGCTTGCTTGGAATATAATACCATGGAGTTAGGGAACTTTGTGATTATGAAACAGAATCCATTTACCCTGTTGAGGTTATTTCTTGTAAATTGTACACTATGGAAATCTTTAATCAATGTCAATGTTTTTAAAGCTAAAATTCATACATTTCAAATGTGCTTTTTATTTCTCCTCACCCAGAGAGTGCATTAGTTTGCTGGGTTTGTTGTTTTTTTTTAAAAAGAATTTTCTGCTGTGGTTGTGCGAGGTGGGAAAGGAGACGAGTTAGGGCATGAAGAATGTCACTCTTACCAGCCCTAAGTGTTTGGCATCATAAGTCCAGTCACGAAAATCATGAGACTGATTAAAAAAAGACAGGTATTTAAAAGCTACATCTGATTATTTTTTTGGGGGGTGATCAATCAAGCTGTTCTTCAGTTTAACACTGCAGTGTTACACAGAAGGGGTGGGAGGTATTCTGTGTTTTTTAATATATTTAAGATGAAATGTGAGATTCTGGATATATTTATACTGTGATGCAAAGGTAGAAACTGAGCTAGCCTGCATCTTGGTAAGCGTCACTCTTGTGGTATAGACTAAAACCACAGAATAATGCTCAGCTCACAGCCAGACTTATGCCATTGAAGCTGAGACGCACCTTATGGTGACTACGCTGCTCAGGGTACGTGAGCTTCAAAACGCAAAACAAAACCAAAAATATCCATGTACTGAAGCTGCACGTTAGAATTGTTGGCATAAGTCTATCATTCATCTGACTTCATGATCCAGGACTTCAAAACAAGACCAAAAAGGACAACACACAAACCCAAATTGCTCAGTTGTATTTAAATTTTAAATAGAGGAACAGAATGTTTAAATCCTTATAGGGACCAAGCAGCTGAGTCAGTCATTGGGGCACTCCAGTAAATCCCTGCCTTAGCTGGTACCTAATTCTATAGGTACCTAAGGATCTAAATATATTTTGTATGTATTTCTGCGTTCAGTAGCTTGGAAGCAGAATACAAGGTCAAAGAGTCGAATGTGATTTTCTTACATTTGGGATGAGTGCCATCCCTGCGGGTTACAGAGTCTACTCCTCTTCTTCCTTATTAGCATTTCATTATTTTACATAAAACTGTGACCACATCGATAGCAGAAATTGAGAGAGATCCACTCCTGAACGCTCAAGGCAGCAGGCGCTAGGATGGTGTGCGAGTGCCGGCTCCAGGTTGAATTCGGGGCTCTCGTTTCCACTGGGATGTTCCAAACGTGTGTTTCTTCTGCAATTCTTCGCGTGTATGGTTTTCTTCTGAAGCATGTGTGGTTTTTCTTCCCTTTCCCTTTACGCATGGCATGAGTAACCTAAGGGCCTACCTTGGAGCAGGAAATTCCAGGAGGGGGAAGGCCACCTACTATGTACTACAATAGCTAGCCAAGTGACTGACAAACTGCCATTTAACTTCTCTTGCCATCAGCTTTAAAGAGGAAACCCTCCTTTCAGCAGGAGTTTTGCTTTAAAATCAAGTTTCACTTCCTGATTTACCAGGAGAGAACAGAAAAAAAGTTTTCTGAAATATCAAAAAATACTCTAAATTCTAAGAGAAGTTGAATTTTGTGTAAGCGCTGACCTTTTGGCTGTATTTAGCTAACAAAACATATGCAACTTTTCTGTCATATTGTGGATTCTGGAAAGTAAAAAAGGTAAATGTTTTAACTCTTAACCCGTATGTTCATATGCACAACATTTCCCGTTTGATAAGGACAGTCTTTAACTTTAGTAATATTTGCTTTTTTTATGATCCATCAGTCTAGAGAACTTTCAGGACAAGTTAATTATCTACTGTGAACTGGTGAGTTTCTCTCATTGCTTTATATGCTATTTTACTTTATTTTTGGATTATCTGTATTTTTCTCTGGAGAATATATATGTAAATTACAGTAATGCAACAGTCTACTCTCTACAGTACAAATACTTCTGTGCAAAAAATATACATTGGAAGTTTTCTTTTAATGCAAATAAAAATAACTGCTTTCACCCCACTTGAGCTTGGTTATGGCTCTTAGGGAAGCAGAGTAAACCATAGGGCTTCAGCTGCTCTATGGTTGGAACACCGTATTTTAGTTGGCTTTCTTGTAAAATGTAGATTATATACTCATCTGTTGGATGACAAAGCCCTCTTGGGAACAAAATTAGTTTCTTTCTTAGCATGATTTCTCTTTATTTTATCCAAATTCATATAACTAAAATGAAAATTCTGCCCACCCCAACCAGTTTTTTCCTTTTTACCGCCGACAAAAGAACTGAGCATTTTTTCCATTCCTTGTCCAAATTGTTAAGATGCCCCTGAGGACCTTTGTTTACAGTGCCTTCTCATTCTTTTTTCCTTGACATTCTCCCCTCCCTCCAGCAGTGAGATACTAATTAAAGAGAGGACACAGTGACCCTGGGTTGTTTAGAAGTCACAGGGGAGGGGTGGTGGCACAATGACAAAACCATCCCTGCAGGAAGTAATCAGGCCAGAGACCCAGCACAATACTCACTCCCATCACCTGAAAAACCCTTTCAATTTGGAGATCCAGCCCAGAAGCAGATTTATTTTGCCTTTAATAAAGTATCTTCATTACAAACAAAGCCTCAGTATCTCTGTGTGTCAGTCTGTTTAACAGGGTTATTATACAAGTGCTGTTATTTCTTAAATAATTACTGAAAAATATTTCTCTTAATAGAGTTTGTAAAGTAAAAGCAGTATTCATAGCATGTTACTGAATATCATCTACATTTGTCTTTAATTTCAAGGGAAAAGTAGTTGGTTAGCATGATATAATCCAGCAGGATTACGGTCTTATCTAGTATGTATGAATTTTGCAATATTATTATGGCTATTATTACTTAATTACTAGCTCATCGATACTTGTGGTGCTTTACAAGCACCTAGCGACAGAGAAATCCAGGATTCATTCCAAATTAGATTTTGTAAACTGGACCAAAAAGTCATCACTTTGGATTTACACCTGTGAAAATAAGATTTCTGTTTATCCAGAAATCTCTGCTGCAGGGCATTTCCAGCGTGAGGTAAAGGCAGGGTCCTGCAACGTGCACTGGGGCACCGCCTGCTCCCATGTAGCCTTCTGCTGGCAAAGCCAGGGACACTCTGTTGATATGTTAGTGCAGCCAATTAGATAAATCAGCAGGCTCTAGCCCTAGCACTCAATCTTCAGTGTTATCTGTACAGTTTTATTTTGTACCCATAAAAGAATCCAGCTGATTTCAGTAGCTATCCACTTGGGCTGGCCTGCGTAAATCAGATTGCAGTGTTGAAGTCAGCAACACGATACCTACCATTCCTGTTGAATACATGGGAAAAAAAATCCCACTGTCTGGGAGCTGGATCAAGCTGCAGACAACAAGCTCTTTAAAATGCATAATTAAGGGATTTTTTGATTTTTATCTTTATGGATTTTTTTTAGCAATTAAGAATAAAATCAGCTAGGACAAACATGTAGAAGAGCCCTGTTTGTGGCAGAGAACACCATTGTGTCTTATTCCACAGCCTGAATGAATCATTGTGTTCTTAAAAATAATCTCTTAACTCTGAGGTTTTGTCTGTTGTTGTTGGTTTTTTTTTATAATTCTTAGAGATATGGTGATACATAGCAAAATTACAAGTTCTAGTATGCCCATTTCACAGAGTATCAATCTGTGCAACAAGATTTACACTTAACAATTAAACATTGTCTCTTCAGCCCGATTTAGAGTCTAAGTGTAACCCAGGTATGGTAGGCACGGATCCATTGGATCAGTCGGTTCCACGTATCTAACATGCCTTTCACTTTCAGTGTTAAGGGGTGTAAAATATGTAAGACCAAAAAAAAAAGCAGTGTATATGAATTTTCAATTGTTTTGCAAAATCTTTGATTACACCAATGAAAAATATCCCTATCAAATGGAAGGATTTATGAAGAGTATCTATGTTCTAGAGAGCAGGCAATAGAATTTTGATAGCATTTGTTCTGTAAGCTCTTTTTTTACCCATATTTTTAATGACCTACTGATCCTTCAAAAACTAAGGTGCTGTCAGTTTTGATCTGCTAGCGGCCTTGCATCTTCAGGAAGATACTATGTCCCAGCACCCTAAACCAGCCTGAAAAACAGCTCATGCCCTTCCTTCCCTGCAGTGACTCTGTGACCCTTCACACCTACCTACAGTGTGAGCTGGCTGTGTAATTAGAGACCCCCAAATTACTACTGTGTGGGCAACAGAAAAGAGCTAATAGTATCAAAACCTAATACTGTGGTCCCACGATCACTAATGCCTGTCTGTGTGCCCTGTGGGACTGCTTGGCTGTGCAAACGTGATCCAGGTCAGGTACGAGCACACGTGAGCTGCATTGCTGCTGCTGTGGCAGAGTGCACAGTGCTGGGATTACGATCGTAGAGGTGGAGCAGTACCTGCAGCCTGCCCAGAACTCCTAGCAGCCTTCCTGCACTGGTGCCCTCTTTCTCTGCTTGATGCAGGCAGCGTATCACCAGCTCCTGAGCCAGGCAGAGTTTCTGGCACCACTAAGGGAACAGACTCGCTGTCTCTGATGCAGCAGACACTGCCCTGGGTTGACCAGTGGTGACCAGCGTCCTCCAAGGTCTCAGCTTTTTGGGTGGTTGGATCATTTGTGGGAGGCAAAGACAGGTGTGAATGCAGTGACTGTCCAAGGGAAAGAGCTTGCTCAAAATGAGAGCACCGACATTTTGGGCACCACTGGGGACTGTGACACTGGAGCAGAAAGGAGACAAAAAGGGACTAAATGCCTCTGTCTGGGTGACCTTCAGTTACAGAGCAGTACAGATGTGTGAGACTATGATGAGGTGTACGTATCAGTGGACTAAAATTGTCGCCTTTCAAAAACTTTGAAAAAAAAATGACATACAGTTTGTTTTTTAAATAACTTATACCAAGGAGAGCCCATTTGTGCTGAGTATTCACTGCATCGTATCATGTGGCTAGCGCAGCTTTGATCCAGTACAGAGTTTCCTAAAACTTGGTTTAGTATCTCAGGGAATCACAGCATAATTGATTCAGACCAAAAAGTATCAGCCAGTATTCTTGACATCACTGTTGGTTATTGCACTGCCCATTTGACTGGATTGTTATTGTTCAGATTCCTTTCTGGTTTTGTAATGGCTGTATTTCACATTAAAGTTCAATGGTTTAATTAAGGAAATGACTGAATAGGAAGTTACTGTAACCATGATTTCAGCTTTTAAAGAAAGATTTGCTGTACACTTGAGGAAATTTGTGAATTTAAACTTTTTGTTAAATGTGCAACATCTCCACTTTGTTTTTGAACCACTGATAATCAGATGGATAAATCACACCATTTTCCTTTTCTTTGTGGAGCTTCATTAATTTGTTTCCAACCATACAGTGTATTGCAGTGTCTTTCCCTAAAGTATGGTTTTAAACAAAGATGATTTCATTTGCAAGTTTAATTGAGAACTGCAGACAAAACTGTGGACATTCTGTGTTTGCAAATATCTCTTGAAATGAAAGTATTTTATGTGCTGCTACATAAAACCCTGAGTAGCTGCTTGCTTTCGGTTTTGAGTCTGGTCAGGGCTGTGCAATCAGGCTGCATCTGGACATTGCTGTTCTCTCCGCATTTGGGTGGGATTTAGAAGTTCCTGCCTCTGTGCCCCGGTCTCGCCAAGCTGTTACGTGTTACAGCTGCTCTCTGCTTCAGAACTGGGAAATCAACCCGTTAGGGAAAATATATACGTATCTGTAGATTTAAACTGTATCAGTTTACTTTTCCACTTCATAGCACACCCGCATGAACAGTTGATTCAATCCAGCTAAGAAGTGTGGTAATGTCTGCTCCGGAGGGTGGAATAAGTGGCTGGCATGGACGTGGAGAGGGAATGCTGTGGCGGGGAGAGACATCTCTTAAATCAGATCTGATACGAAAGGAGTAGCTAAGTCTCAGTGAAAAAAAAAAAAGGAGCTCACACCTACTCACTACAACAAGTACCCACTCTGCCAAATGCTGTGTTTATTGGTTTGATCAGCTACCAAATAATTACAGTGGTACAGTAAACAGCATTAAGTACTATGCATCATCTGAAGCCTGGAGTTTCTCAGCATGAAAAGGCATGACTTTTTTTTTTTTCCCCTTTTCACTATGTTTACCTTATAGTTTACAGTTCTTGAAAGGAGTAAGGAGCAGTCTAGTAGTCCAGCACAAACTAAGATTCATAGGTAGGTATCATAAAATAATTTCCATTGCAGGGTGAGCTGCCTAGCAGGCAATTGACACTGACAATCAAAAAGTAGCTGGTAGTTAATGAGAGGCACATTGCCTGGCTGTTTTAACATTTTAATAAAGGAGTTCTAGCACAGTTTTGATTTAATTCTTGAATTTTATCAGCCAAACATAATAGAAAATCAGTAATTAGACAATTTTAAGCATTTAAAACAACTTTAGCCGTGGAATCTAAAATATAGATTATAAGAGGATGTATTATTTTAAATGGAAATGTTATGGTAATACATTCTAGAATTAACTTTTTAGTTAATTTAAAACTGCCTTTTGTTTTCTTAAAAAAAAATAAAGGTTGTCTACATTGGTGGCATTTCAAAAAGTTAACCTGATTTTTTAAAGGAAAATAAACAGATTTTTACTGTATTCTACAATGACACTAGTTAAAACTATAGTAAGGAAGTTCAACATGAGTTACTCATTTTGTGTGATTCTGCTCGAATGGATTTGTGATCAGATTTTATGTGTTTTGATACAAAACGTGATTTATTGTTTAAATTTTTTTAATGAAGGTTCAGGTTGGACTTTATTTTGCAGCTTAAGTAATTTATGTCTCAAAGTTTTAGCTTCTCCTATTTTTCTTTTTCATTCTGTGAGTAAGAACAGTTTGGTCAAATCTGCTGGTGTAGCCAATGCATAGCCCACTGAATATAGTCACCAAGGGATTAATACAGCTCTCTGGCTGTTTTTCACTCTGGCCTAGTTCCTACAAAATCATGTGCCTACTTGATTTACTCACATGAACCGTCATATTGTATGTTGTCGCTAAGAAAAAGGGTTTATTCTTTCCCAAGTTACCGAATACTGAAGTAGATTAAAAAAAAGCTAAAGACCTAGTAATGTCAAAAAAGTTAGTAGTTTTCACAGGTTTAAGCGACTGTTTTCAGGAGCCTGCAGTTGAAATTAGTATTGCAACATGAAGATTTTTCTTTACTCATACCTCTTGTCAGTACATTTGTAGTTGATTTAAGAATGCTCCTTTTTCTCCAGGTAATGCCACTAGATCGCACACATGCAAGCGCAGAAGTAAACGCGTACGCTTACGTGGTCTGAGGCAGTGTTGGGAGCAACCCTTCTGTGGAATGAAGTAGCAACTTTAGTGGAAATATAATTAACAAGGGGATTAAAATGGAAGCATTTAGGCATATTTAGATTTTCAACTTTCTTTTCGTATCTGTAATTCTGATAAAAATTCTTCTTGAGTTGTGAAACAGTGGGCTCTACTCAGAAAACAATCTGAAATTTCTTGGATGCAAAATGTATTTTTTCACTTTGTGCAGAATGTGATTTATATAACATCTCAGCTGACATGATCTGACATGTTTTTATGAATTCCTTTGCAAGGCAAAAATGCCTCTAGTTGCAATTTATAGTAATGAGACTGTCTGCTGTAAAGTAACTGGTTACAATGAAGGTACAAGAAGCAAGCATGTTTGCCTTTCCAAGCCATTAACCTCTCCCTGCTCCTGGAGTACCTAAGCCTGTGTTCTGCAGCAATGTTATCTGCGGGTCTCCAAAATCCGTTTGTCCAAACGTAATTTTGTGTGTGCTTCACCAAATATAGTTGTATGGTATTTTGGACTGGGGTTCAGCCAACCAGGTTAAATAATATATCTGGCAGATAACTGTGTAAAATACAACAAAGCTCCATCTATAATTATGTAAACAAATATTCATGTGAAAATTTTTCAATGATCTTTAGGATAGTGAAGGCTAAATTGTGTCTTGGGGTCAAAAGCAATATAATGGTAGTTCCCAGTTGTCCTTATTATGTACTTCTGGATTATATTAGGGGACAACTGGATCACGTCCTGAAGTTGTTTATTTGGTAGTTTTGATGGATAGGTAGTGAAAACCTGATGTGCATGCAAGGGCACACGTTCACATAGATTCATGTTAAAATACTATAGGGAAAATTATCCAAATTTGCTTCCCGCTAGAAGAAGGTCATCTATTTCCTCCTAGTAAGTAGTCCCAGAAGGTTCCTGCAGCCATTTGCTGAAATCCTTTTTGTCTTAGAGCCCTGTTCAGCAAACACTGCTGGGAGTTTCGCTCTGCTCAGAAATAAGTGCAGCAAGTTGTACTGCAAGTACTGAAACATTGTGAAGATCTGGTCCCTGGAGAGCTTAGTGCAAAATTCTTTTTGAAGATCCCAGAGTGGAGAAAATCCTGGCTATGCAGAGCCTCTGACAGAAGTTGCAATAGTGGAATAGGGGAAGGAGTTGCCAAGGCAGTGAAGAACTTCAAAGAATGCTGGAAGTAGGGGTGAAAGTTCAACCTAATTCTTGTGTTACCTGAACTCGCTCACCCAACTCTGTTGCAGTGCATCTGCACAAAATGGTGGGGGTCTGGTTGTCACAATAACCTCACTTTTCTGGAATCTGACTGGAAATACATGGTTAAAAAATGGTCGCCAGTGAAAAATGTTCTGAGTAAAATTCCATGAGGGAGCCCTAGACTGAGAGAAGCCACCCAGCTGGCAGCACCTCCTCCCACGGGACACACACCTTTTCTTTCCCACCTTGCCTTCTCCCAGCTGCGTGCTCCTGCCACTTGCGATGATCTTGTTGGATACCTTAATGACCCAGCTGTCACGGCAGAAAGAAAAATGGCAAGTTTTCTGCTCGGTTAGTGAGTTGAATCAGCAAGCAAAAGAAATGGAGGGTCAAGCAAAGGTCTCAAAACCATGAAGCTCAGAGCAGGAAGGGGGAAAACAGCAGAAGATTTCCTCCTTTTCAGCATCCCTGAATGGTAAAATGCACTCAGTAGATTACAAAAGCATGGTGTAAGTGCTTTCATTCTGGGTGAAATCTGGGACCCACTGGTAAAGCTCCTATTGACCAGGCCAGGATTTAATTCCAGGTTTTATCTTTGATTTATGTGCATTGATATTGGTGAACAGACCTGTGAAATATGGTTGTGCAGTATCTGATAGATACCTTGAATCCAACTTGAGAGAATGTGTTGAAAACAACTTTAAGAATCTATTTACCTAAATAAATACTTAATTATGATGCAATGAAATATTTTCCCACCACAATTTGTGCTGCTGCCAGCCCATGACACTTAGTATAGAACAATTAGTAAATAACTCTGTGAATTACTCCCTGAAATAAATTGTTCTAGCCATCTTGATTAATTTACTGATTACTGAACATAAATATTCAGATCATCTCTGAGTTTAAAATTACAGGAACCAAAATGATGAAGGTGAAGACACAGACTTGGGATAGCAGTGAAGTTTGCTGCTGGTTTAGTTCAGAGTGGAAGTGGCAAAGAAACCTGTTTGCAGCCGATGGCTGTACAGTGTGTCAGAAGATGGCTTTGGTGTTCCGCTCCTGCTTTTCACCTGTCTGTGGTGCATCAGCCACATCCTATATCTGTGGTGCATCAGCCGCATCCTATACCATCAAGTATAGGATCGTGTAGCCTTTCAGGGAAAGGCTGCTTCAGCAGGAGCTACATCCTTCTTTCGCCCCCGAGAGCAGGCTCTGCAAGTTGCAGACGATGACAATGTGTGGGGAACCTTCCACTGCCGACGCCGAGTGCCTTGCTGGCAGAGGTCTGCCATTGCCATGGCCACCGGGCAGGTGACATTTGTGAGTGATGAATTTACACGGGAGGGAGAGTTTTCTTATTCTGAAGATGTGTCCGTTGATCATTTTGGTCTGTGTTATACTGGTGTTGTGTAGGTGCTACAAATGTAACAAGTGTGCAATTTCCAAACTCAGAGGGGTAGAGCGTGCCTTTCTAGTGGGAAAAAACCCAGTTTATAGCTTCTTTGGCAGACTGAAACCCGTAATGCCTGTCAGAGATGTAAGCTACACCAGGTACTTCAGGAACAATTCTATAAAGTTTTATGTGGATCTTTTATTTTAAAGATCTTGAAAATGAGATAAGATTCAGACTCATTATTGAGTATTTGCTTAACTTCTGCCACATGATCTTGTTTCTTCCCTTCGTACTCTGAATTAGGTCATTATAATCAGATTGTGTATTATAAACAAATGTCTTTCTGTTTATATGTGATTATAAAACAAACTTGGTGGGTAAAGGCTATAATTTTGAAACAGATAAAATTTATATGCCCCTTTGAAATCTATATGGAAATTAGTTTCTCACACTCCAGCTGAGATGATGTAAATGGACACCAGAGAGCCAGTGCAGTGTTGTCAGTGTACTCAGGGGAGTTTGAGCACTGTAAAGACATTTGCAGGTCAGAAATGAGGTTAATTGACAGGGATGTGTGTGAGGACAGGAAAAATTTGCACAGTGCTTGTCAGCAGGTAGAGCTGTCAATTCTTCGCTTGACCACTAGTATTTGTCAAACAAACACAACAGGACTTCGTTCCAGGGAAAGAAAAAAAAAAGCAAGAGGAGTCATCTTAGGACAACAAGATTGTTTGGAAAGAGCCATGTTTTGTGGTTTTGTTCCAAGATATCCACACGTATACACCCACTGTACACAATCTCCAGTCTGGCTTGTTGCCCCTGCCAGTGTGACAGCTGTCTGCAGCAGAGGTTTGCAGAGCAGTATCTGGTCTGGTTTTTCCTCAGGTATTCCTCAAGCCCATAGCTTGAGTGTGCAAGCCTGGTTTTGTACTAGTGACAATAACTCCATCTTTTTTGGCATAAAATATTTTAAGTGACTTTTTCTGCCTTTTTTCTCTTTTTCCATGATGCACCATTTTGAATATAGTGTGTATTGCGACTCCAGCCTGCTCCTCATTGCTGCAGTACAAAATTTGCTTATAATGCAAATAGTGTACGTTTCATTCAAGGCTTCAAAGTATACATCCCATTTTATAGATGTAGAAAGACTGGGTAAGGGTCTGAATTTTTTTTTTTTTTCCATGACCGCAGAGCACTGACAAATCTCAAGCAATTTCATGGACTTGAATACCAAGAAAACAACACACAAAGGAATAAAATTTATGTCTGGCTGATTTTCAGTCAGACCTTCCACTCTAACCACTGAACAATAATTTATCTTTTCACTGTCATTAACTGTTCTCAATCTTTAAATGTATCTTAATTGTAGGAGTCTTTTCATTTCTTTTCTTTCTTATTTCTAAGATTCTAGTAAAATAGTAACCATTCAAGCCTGGCTTACACGATGAAAAATTTCATCCAAGAAAATTCAGCACACCAAAATTGAACAAATAGTGGCTAGAAAGAGCCTCTTTTCTGTTGGAAAACCAGCAGATACAACCCTACTTTAGAACCATACTAGTTCTGAAGTTTTAGAAAAATTATTTGTTTATTTCCAGATTTTGCTTCATCTCTTATTAATACTTGTATTAAAATGTAGATATGTAAAATATATAAAAAATCAAATAGCTCCATAGAATCATTGTTTCCTAGAAAATACTTCACAAATATTTTCACTTTCTTCTGCTGCTGGTCCAGAAATTTATACTGCACAAAATGTAAAAAATACACAATCAAGAAAGCGTGTCAAAACAGTGAGCTCTTCTTAGTAGTTTCACTTAAAACATAAATATGTTTTAATATAATGATGAACAACTTCCTATATAGTTAATAACAAAGCAGAAAAAACCAATATACTTTGTCATTTCAGACAGACTATTATTTTGTTCTACAATAAATCTGGCAACTGTTTACAGACTTTGACTGCTTTATAGTTTCAAACAAGTGTCTTGGCAACATTATCAAGCTAATGGCAGAATTCAGCTGTTTTAGAGCCATTTTAGTTAATTCCACAAATCAAGATTGGATTTTGTCCTGTGTTTTAATTACCGATTATGAGCAGCCTCCTTAAATTCCTGTTACTTAGTAATCCTTTACAGTAATTCCGTTTCATACTTGTGCTTCCCAGAATATACAGTGTATGTTTACGAAGGGGGTGTTTGTTTGACAGTGGAAATACTTCTATAAGGAGGTATCTTGTTGTGGCTTTCAAAGAATAAATAATGCATTCTATAATATAAAATGCTGGCATGGCATTAACAAGAGGCTGTGTTGCTATCTATGTTCATATTCTTAACACCAGTCATCAGTGAAGGAATGGCAACAATTACTTATAATTGTGCAATTTATAAAGTGTCCTTCCAAGAACATTTAAGGAAGCATGGAAGGAATGAACTGCAAGCTAAAATGAAAAGCAGTCAAAACATGTAATGGGAGGCATAAACCCAGTGGCCACAGCAGAGGCATTCTGTGAGCACTGAAGGGAGCAGAAGACTGCTCTTTTTTTCCACAGAGAGCTGTTGGATTTAAGAGAAAAAAAAAACCACAGTAGAGGCGATAGGAAAATCAGAGGCAGGTTGGAACATTCCCGGAGAGAATGAGCTGATGGGTTCGAATCAAAAGAAATCTGTTACAGTGAGTGTGCACAGGTATTTTATAATGAGTGATAAAATGGCATTTATTTTTTGTATTCTAATTTAGAATATAAGTAACTTGGTATCTTGGTACCAATATTTGAAATGGTACAGCTGGAAAAGATTATTTGTCTTCCCCTTTTGGTTGTGATCATCATGGAGTTCCTTTTTCTATTGTTGAATATATTCCTGTGATTATTTTGAAGATTGCATTCTTAAACAACAGCTTCTTATTGTGCGTGCAAGAGCTCATTCTTGGTAGATCGTATACTTCTGCAGAAGTCATTGTTTCTTAATAATTGTGTTTTTCTAAAAAAACCCCAAATTTACAGAAGTTTTTATACAGAAAGTGTTTTGCATGTTCATGGTGTTACTGTGTCCTATTTCTACTGACCTTTCCTTCTCATCCTCACTTAGCAAGATACAGATTTTTTTTTTTTTTCAGTATCTGCCTACTGGGAATACTGAAATAACAATAAAAACAATTAATTATGAGATTATTTATCTCTTCCCATGTAATGAAGTTTATTCATTTAGTTGTTATAAATACTTTTCTTGCTTTCAGTTCTGAATAGATGAATCTAAGTCTAAAATTAAAAATCTGCTTCTGTACGATAGTTAGCTTCCCATACCCCATTGTTAACACTTTTCAGGAAATGCTTAATATCTCTCAAAGTTCAGCCGTGCACACTGTTTACTTGGCTTGCGTAGGGCATTTCAAAGTATTTTTGCATTGTGGCTCAGCCTCCTGCCTACTCTGGTTTCTGTCTTTTTACATATGACTGGGTGTGATGGGAGGATGGATTCTCAAGCAAGTGAGCATTGTGGTGGAAAGCCCATAGGTCTTCCAGGTTCTGTCAAGGTGGAGAAAGGAGGGGCCCACAATCACTCCTCCACTAATGGGTCTTCAAGGAGGCCCTGAAGTGGCCAGGAGAGCAGGGTTGTGAGATCCAGTCTGGACTCACAGGGTTTTGCAAGAGACTGAAAGTTTCCCTTTTAAAGCAGATCCAGGGCTGAGGGACCATCTGTCCTAGAGAGGCACTGAATGCCCCGAGGGGAAATAGCTACTTTGGTTGATTTTGAGATAAATAAGGGAAGTCATGGGTTTGATTTAGAACAGAAATGGTGAAGTAGTAGCAGCTTAAATGTGTAGAACTGTTTTTAAAATAGTGGCTTGGTTTTGCCAGTCTACTATTCATTAAGATTGAGAAACATTACTGGAAAGATTCTTGAGGACTTCCAGTTGTCTGCAGGTTTTCAGAGAAATCTTTCTTTCTGTACTTACCCAGTCTCGCTGCAAACCTAAATTTCTGAACTGTACATAAAGAAACCCCAAACAGAACAGAACATGTAATTACAACATTGTAGCTCCAAAATGCACCAGATCTGCTCAGCAAGTTTTCCTTATTTGTGAATAAGCAACTCTGGGTAATTTAAAGAAACTCTGAACATAATTTATACAGCCAATTAGATTTTCTTAGACTCTATGGTCACCTTTTTCCCTCAGGATCAAAATGAATTGCTCATTTTTAACTGCAGGTAGTAAGATGCCTGGCGACCTGCAAGTCCATTCACACCCATTGTAACACAGTTAATAATAAAGTCCTTGAAAATATGATTTAAATTATCACATCTGTATATACTTTCTAGATTAGGTGTCTCAGTTTTGGGATTGCTAAATGAGTAAGACTGAGACTGCTCTTTGCACACAAGGCATGCTTCTTGCATCCCAGAAAATATGTAGGGGAACTGTTATCGGTGTCTTGAACTGATATATCGTTGTACACGTACTGAAAAGTCCAGGGAATTATCTCGAGCCTTATCAACTTAATCTCAAATACAGGGTTTTACACAGAAATCATTTTGCCTATGTTCTGGAGTATGAACAAAGCAGCTTTTTCATACGAGCATAGCTTCAGGTTGGAAGGGACCTCAGGGGATCTTGAGTCCAACCTCCAGCCTAAAGCAGCATCAGCAAAGAGATCAGGTCAGGTTGCTTAGGGCTGTACACAGTCTGGTCTTGAAAATGTTCAAGGATGGAGACTGCGCAGCCTCTCTGGGCAATGCCTGGCTGTCCTTATGTCCGGTCAGAAACTCTTGCTTCAGTTCAGGACTGCTGTCCCTTCCCTCCAGCCAAACTGCTGTAAGGAGTCTGGCTCTGTATTCTTGGTAACCTCGTCATGGGTATTGGAAGGCAGCTATTTCCCCGTTTGAGACAAAAATGGAGACAGATTACTCAAGCCATTTAAAAAGAACAGAAAACGCTGATAGGTAGATTAGCACTTAGGATAGGACATAAAGGTTTTCTTCCCAGAAAAATTCTGTAATGTGTTTTTCTTTAACAACAGTAAATAAGCAGATACCATTTGATAGTGATCTAGTAGATGTTTACAGGATTATATTTGTTGTTGTGCGTTTTCCTAATACGTTAGGAAAGAGAGTAATGGTAACCAAAGGAAATGTGTCACATAGTGAATCCAAGAGAGTGAAATACGTGTCCACATCACGGGAAGCTCTGGGACATGTGGCAGCAGAGAGGGCAAGACGGCAGCATTTCAGATACTGCTTCGGAATATTCTTCAGTGCCTTCCCTGGTACGACAGTGACTGAGAATAGGCCCAATCGAGCATATAGTGTTTACATCCCTCCAGCCTCTTCCCTGGGGGATAGGGCAGGAAGAGGAGAGGGAAGGAAGCAAGGGATGATTGATGGGTTTTGAAAAGCTTTACCCTGCGAGGGGAAGGTGTGGTCACTCTGTGCATCTCCAGCTAACAAAGCCCTCCTGTAGGCGTAGCAGATGTAAGCCTTGTCACCCTTTTGGTGACCTGAACACTGTGCAGCAAAATATTGTTCCTATTTTTCGTTTGGGAATACAGATTTGAGCGGGAGAAGTAGCCTGTCACCGTTACAGTTTATACTGCTTTAAGACAGTGTTTCAGCTCTGAATCCGATTGTGTCATCTGTGACCGTGGGGCTGTATTAAGTAAGACCAGAGCTCAGATCGCCTACTGTATGTAGTACATCGTGGGAAGGCATGAGCACACAGCTACATTTCTATCAAATTAAGCCACAGGTACATGAACATATTAAGCCAATATAATCTGATACTGCTGCCAAAACAAGCAGTTGTATCCACCCTCTCGCCCCTGCCTATTTTAGCTCCCATGCTACCTCCTCCATTACGCTGGCACAAGAAGTAGCACAGCCACATGCTGAACCAGACAAAGGAAATGATCTGGAAGAAAACTAATCTGATCAGAGAGAGAGAGAGAGAATAAAAAAAAAGGTTTCACCCAGAATCAGTTTCTGAACCATTGTTTTTTTTTCAGCAGTGATGCCAGCTGATGTTGTTGTAAAGCAGGCATGAGGCTACAGCCTTAACCAGACCAGAGAATATGAATTTATCCTAGCTTTAAGCCTCTGTGCTAACTTTATGCCAGCAGTGGGAATACAAATTATCTGTGATCCAGCATGAAGTTAGGGTAGTACAGACAGGTGGTACCTGATCTGGCGTAAAGTCTGCTGGTACAAACTTATTCCATCAAACATTTTTCGATGGCAGTGATCACCATGTGGTTGCAGTGCTTTTCGTCCAGTACTAGCAGCCCTTAAACATGGGTTATCAAATCAAGGCCAAACTGAATGAGATCCATTTTAGGACTTGAAAGAGGGAAAAAAAAAGGAAAGTTATGCAGAATATAGTTCTGCCAAGTGACAGTGCTTTCTTACTGTTGGCTGTACTCAAATGGGCTCCGCTCTGTGGTGGCAGTACATTAGGATACCAAAATACTTGGTGATTATTTCTAGGGAACTGAGCAACTCAAGATTATGGTTTTTGTAGATACTAGCGTTGTCAGATGGCACGGTTACTCAGCCTTTCAGTTACAAACTACCTGGCAATTTTTTGTTTCTTCCCAGCTGTTTCCCATTGTCGTGTTTGCGTGTGTGAGATTAGGGCCACGTTGTTATCAGAAAGAGGAAGAAGAGAAACCAAAAGGTGGTGCCTGATGATGCATGTCTGTACCAGAAGGTCTCCTGCAGTGTCACCAACCAGAAACTCAGTGGCTTGGCAGAACTGTAACTCCGGACGACTTAAAAACTAGATTACCAGCATCACGGGGTAATGTAAATGTAATAACGCAAACAGTGCAGAGTAACAGCGAGTGAAGGTGGAAACCCCTTTTCTCCACGCGTCCCGGTCTTGCAGCCTAAGAACTGTAACGCTTCCTAGGCCCAAATTTTACACGACCAAAATCAGAATTTCCCCCTGCTTCCCCAATACTGCCTTGAGGCATTAACGAGGGCTTTGACCGGTCCCTGCATAAACCGGGGAAT
>VYZV01026504.1:336504-349636 GCA_013401275.1 Pandion haliaetus | reverse complement strand
GTGTAAAGACTCTCCACACTGGAGTCTCTTTAGATTGTCTCTTTAAAGGATTATGAAGCACTTTGACTCTATTTGAAATGAGAGTCATGAGAGCAAATCAAAACCTATAGGGCACAGCATATTTTCCCATAGAATGTCATGGCAGAAGTTCTCTGTGCACTGTCGTGAGACAAGTAACCAAGGTAATCACACTATCAACTGCTGTTGTGTTTTATTTTACAGAAATTATCAGTGTTTGGTTAAACTGTTCTGGGGTTTGGAGTTCTGTCGTGTTTTCTCAGTAGATCACAGTTCAATTAAAAAAAACAAACAAACACCAAACCGCCTTGAGGTTTGTAACCTCAGATGCTGCCGTAGTTTCTCTCTCTTTTTAAATTTTTTTTTTATATCTGCCAAACTTGGCACTTGCATGGAACATACTCTTTTAGCCAGTCATTCTGTCAGAAATCCTGTTGGTAAGAATAAGCTAGTAACATTCTGTCCACATGAGGGAGTACGAACTGGATTCTCTTCTATTTTCAACTTGCTGGATCTAAGTCTTGCTTGAATAAATAATCCTAAATATTGTTTACATTTTATGCTGAAGATGAAAAAAGCTTTTAGCCCTTTTAAAAACAAATGAATGCATGCTATAGTGTATAAAACCAAATTGGGAGCTTTATCTCCCTTGTTGACTGCGACTTTGCATAGCAGCTCACCTTACTTGCTCAAAAGGAGCATGGGCTATAGCACTACAAGTCTACTTCAGAACCAAATCTTAAATTGTTTACACTATTTTTTAACAGATAAATTTTTTTAATTTTAAGTGTTATTTAAAAGAAATTGTATGGTTTTAGTTGCCTGACTTAGAGTAAAAGGGGTAAGAACATAAAGCTTTCATGTTTAAGGGCATGAACTGAATGAGGAGTATGGAAATGTAGTACCTTAAGAAGCTGTAATCTTCTTTAGAAGGTGGTCAGGTAGCTGCGGGCGAGAGGCAAGACTAGCTGAACACTCTAGTGACATGTGATGTGTCTTTGTCCTTAAACAGAGACCACAGTGTACTTTATACAAAAGGTTTATATTATTTTTATTGAGGACGTAAGAAACAAATCTGAGGAGTAGCTGGGGGGAGCATAATAAAACATGAAATTACTACTTTTGGGCTTATTTTAGTAGTGTGTCAAGTCAGGTGTACCTCTATGGGAAGTACTTGCCCTGTGTCCCCACTCTGCCAAGTGAAGCAGGATGATCTAGTCATGTGGTAACTCTCTTCTTGCTTGTAGTAGCTTTGAGCTGCAGCAGAGGTGATGGTATTGCCTGCCAAAAATTGCTGGCAAGGTGTCAAAGTGGGCTCAGAGGAGCAGGGTAGTTGGGGAAGATCCCTTAATGTTTAATAAGCTGAGTGCAGGTGATCTGCCTTGTTGCTTATGATCTAATGTACAAAAATTGTCATCCAACATTATATTACTGCTGATGCTTTCATCCTAGATTTGCATAATAAACATCTGCTAGTGAGAAATGCAGTACAGTGTCTCATTTGTGAACGGAGATTGCACAGAAGCTTCATGAATCCTGCATCCAGAAAAAACATGAAACCACTAAAAAGGAAACGAAAAAGACTATAGAAGTCGTTAGTTTGCGCTTGTATTGGACAGTTCAGCTTTGTTGTTTTAGGTGGCTTTGGGCTCTGGTAACCCTGTATGAGCCGTATACTAAAATCGCAGTAGAAGAAATCAATATATAAACCTTTTCTGCAATTCATGAATCTCTTCCATGTGTGTTTTCAGCTGTTGCTTTTGAAGGTTACTCTGTGTGCTAAGTCTTTAGCATCCGCTTTGCATGGTGCATTTGCCAAATGCAATATTTTAGAATACACAGAGATGCCAAATAAGGATTTTTTATACGTGCACATACGCTTTATTTTGTTGAGCTTTGAGCTCAACATTCCGATTAATTGATCAGATGCAAGCTTACCCCTTATTATTCACGTGTAGTTCCCTACCCATCCTGTATATTGCCATATGGTTTACATGTTGCTGCTGGTGTATCTTATATACAGTGGAAAAATTTAAGCCTGTTGTCGCTGTCCTCCCCCTCTGTAAAGTAACAGGTGGAGATAATTGAGGAAAAAAACAGAAAAGGAATGAGCTAAACTTCAGGAACTTGGTTTAAAAAACCAAACCAAACCCAAACAAACAAAAAAAACCAAACCAAAACCAAAACACATCATTTGACCCTGGTTAACAAGCAGCATAACTTGGTGCTTAAGAATTATGGATCCTTCAGAGCACACCTCCAATTCCTTTGGTCCCAGCGGGAAGGGTAGATGGGTCCCTCAGAGGTGCATGTGTGCCTGTCACAACTGTAGAACAAATCTGTCCAGCTAGTCTCTCTACTGAAAGAGCTGATGCAGAAGAGCTAATCTGGAGGATGTAGGCACGGGTGGGTTTTGTGCTCTGTGACTGGTTCCTAATTTGGGGAATTTTTACATTTTGAATAAGGTTGGTGTTACCAGCGTGCTGGTGAATTTGTTCTGACTTCACCGCTGATGCTGTTCTCCAGCATAATGTTACGGCATTGAACGGCATTGAGCTGCTTGTGTCAGAGTTTTCTGCGATGCCATGACCAACAGAAATCCAAGATTCTTTAACAGGTAAGTTAGATTTCTTGCCTCTTATCTCCCCAGGCTGTTTACCTAAGCAATTCTCATGGTGGTTCAATGTCGGTTCCCACTCTGTTCTGTAGTTTCACTGGTACTGTAACAAAGGCTGCTCAGAAGTAGCTCCCTTTTGTGGATGGAAAGATTTATTCCCCTTTGTTACAAAATACTTTGGAAGTAGGTCATGCCTCACAGATAAATGCAGAAGGAATTTTGGCAGAAGGTGGAAGATTTCAAAGGTCTGGAAAACACTGGAGACAAAGTTCCTTGGANTGCTTGTAGGTACTTCAGTAGCTTGAGTGCATCCACTTCTCTTGCTGCTGTAACACAGTGTAGCATTAGAATTCATTTGCTCTTGAAGGGAAGAGAGCTAACTTTGAGAGGAGATTGTTATTACTGAATGTTAACAGGATAAAACACCTGGTGAAAGAAAATTTAGACTGTTTTTGCAAAAGTTAAGTCTTAATTGACGAAATGAAGAACCTCATTTTTTATTCTATCTAAGTTAAACTGTTTGAACTTATCAATATAGGTCAAAATCTTGCAGGACACCAGACTGTAGTAAGTTTCCAGTAATGAGCAGTCTTTCCCATCGCTTGTTTCCTTCCAGTCCGTAAATAACTCGTCCTCTTTCATGTTGGAAGAGGTGAAAATGAATTTGTAGCAGCATCGATTGTAGCTGATGTGCCTCTCCCCGGAAAATCGAGAGCTGTGAATGGGAGTGATGCCAGCTTTTTTAGCACAGATTCCAACAAAAATATCAGGGGGCACTGAAGCTGGCACCTCCTTGGCAGCCACGTACACCTTGCGAGCGACGTCCTGGGACATGACGAAAGCGCTCCCATCGCAGTAATCTGGGTAAAAATCTTCTGAGTATTGATGGATGGGAACAAAGCCAGGGCTTTCGGGGTCTCTGTGGGGCACTCCTTGATGAACGACCCTCCCAATGTAAATGTCCTCTAGTTGTGTTAAGCTAAGCAAGTATCCAGCCAGACTTGGAATACCAACAAACGTGTCTTCATCTGCTTTAAGAATATACCTTGCCTGGGGACAGAAAGTCACTGTCCACTCCACGCTCATCAACATCTTCTGTGTCTGCGTCTCGGGAGAATCGATGAAACTGCCTTCAATAATGTCTCTGTGCTTTTGAGACTCTTCACTGATTTCCAGCTGGGTGGCTACTGAAGCTGGCTTTCCTAAAGCAAACAGAGTAAGGACAGCATAACCTCTGGCGTCTGTCACGTTGCCCCACGTCTGCCTGATCACGTTGCGCCTTGTCCTGTTTTCTGGGCTGCTGCAGACAAGAACGAGCAAAAATATCTCTTGATCGGAGCATGTTGCTCCACTGCTGACAGTGTAAGAGAGATTGGCCTTTAGAGGATCCACATCTAGCTTCCTGGCCCTCTCCCTGATTTCAAGAGTCTTTGCGTCAGTGTAAGAAAGAGGTAATGACCGCAGGAAATACTCCTCCAGTAAATCTGCTCCAAAAAGCAGCACATGGAAAAGCAAGACATTAAAGAGAATGAAGCACCACTGGTGGGTCCGGAGCCTGCAGAGTGTCAGCTGGGGAAGAGAAGACATGAACGCTGAATTCTCTTGCTATTAGAACAGAAAGGTTTTCCTTCATTTTATAATATATTCATGCAAAACAATCACGACTTTTAGACTGTGGTCTTTGTATTATTAGTGTAAGGCTCTTTTCCTCCTAGAAACCTGAGCAGCCCTACTTCTTGTGGCACAGCAAGACCTGAAGCTGAGAAGGACATTACCGTGCTGTAGTTTAGAAGGCTTCTTTCTGTGCATCCATGTGTGGAAATACTGAGGAATAACTCACTGTTAACATTTCCTGACTGTTTTTAACCTGTTACAGAAGGCCTGAGAAGTTAATGAGGACCTGTAATGTTAATAGAGCCTTTGGTACTTGGCCTGACAACGCCCTGTGAAAGCTGGCAGGGTAAGAAGCCAAAGGGAAAGCTCTGATCCCCGCTGTCCTGGAGGGAACAGCCTCGTGCTAGCCTCCACGCTGCAGCTGAGCTACGAGCTGAAGCACTTACCTGCATGGTGGTGGGAGTTGTCCTTGCAGCAGGGTCTGTGTTAACGTTGGAGGCAGTTTTTCCCTGGCAGAGGCTTACAGGGCAGTGTCTGTATCTGGGTCTGCAGGATCCAGTTACTGCCCAGTACCGAGAGACATTGGCTTCCACCTCACCTGCCTGTGTGGAGGAAAGATGATCTCACGGGATGATCGTGTTGCAGCTGCATAAGACACAAAGCAAGCAAAATGCTAGCCTTTCCCTCTATTAATTTCTGACACTTGGGCTTGGGTCTCTGAGAAATAAAGAAGCGAAGCAACTGCTAGGGCTCACTTGGTAAAAGGGGTCCTCTGGTACCGTTGTGAAGCTGTGCTACGTCTGCCAGTTTGTTTTTTACAGCCGTGCCATTTTGGTGTTAGTTCCCCCATCCAGGGCAGTTGATTCCTGTGCTGAGCGCTCTCTATCTCCTGAGGTGGAGGTTTGGTGTGTGAACTTGTAGGTTTGCCTTGTGTGGGGTCCCCGCGGATGTGGAGGACACCCTAAGGCTGTGGGCACTGCTGGGCCAGGCTGTTGCTAGCACACGGGGAGCAGACTGAGCAGGGAGAAGGGTACAAAGTGGCTTTCCCTGTGCTGGGGCTGCAGCTGTGGGAGCTGTGACGCAGCTCCAGGCAAGGCACCTTGCTTGGCTCTCATGATTGCTCCTGGAGCCAAGGAAGTGCAGGGCATCGTTTAATACCAGGTGTGTTTTCAATGGGCCCCTGGGAGCAAGGCACGAAGAAGGGGCTGTGCAGGGGGAGCTGGTGGTGCTCAGCCAGAGGGCCCATGGCCAGGAGGCTGGGGGTGTGTTGGCGTGTCCCCCCACCTCTTCCCCTCCAGCATCCATTTCCCGAAGTGAGGCCGTGAACTGTAACAAGCTGTGTTAGATGATTCTTTTCTTTCTCCCCGCACAGCGTCACCCTGTGGCTTTAAATGACTGCATGTATTTATGCTTTTGTGCTGGTTGCATGTCCTGGTGAAGAGCTGTGATGATCTACCATTGGACAGGCTCCTGTCTTTGGCGGTGGCCTCGGCTGCGCCGGAGCCTCCATGTGTTAATGTTGGCACAGCCCTGGGCTGCGCTGGAGCTGACTGGGCTGCGGAACCGCAGGGGACTGGAAATGCTGGAGGGGGAAGTGCCAAAGACACCACAAACAGGATGGAGGTGTCAGCAGGGGTGAGAGTTGGGTTTGGCAGCAGGGCTGCGAGCTGTGGGGCCTGCAGAGCGCTGAGGGGGGAGAGGGGCTTGCGGGTCCCCAGCAGCCCCCGGGGAGGGCAGGTGGAGAGGGCGCACGATGGCAACGATGCTGTTTGATGGGCAAATTGTGGCGGGACACGAACATGGGAACCCTAGCCTCCGTGTTTAGAGCAGAGAGATTGTGATTTTTTTTTTTTTTTTTTTAATTTTGAAAAGGTTTCTCATAGGTAAGGGTGCATTTCTGTTACTGCATCCTTGGGTGAAAAGGTGCAAGGAGAATGCAGAGTTGCTGTGGTTTGCCTTAGCTGTGTGCTTTGCAAGGGTGTGATGCTCTGACCATGGCAATCTTCCCTGAAGCATACTTAGGGCAGCCTGTATCAGCCAAATGTCCCAGGGAGGTGGAGAAGAGCTTTGATTTCTGGCTTGGGGTGGCCAAGGATTAATCCCCCAGCTCTGGCTGAGCCCCTGTGCTCTCCCAGCACCTGCCCCCGGGTCTGTGGCAGCGTGGGGAGATCTTTCCCATGTGTGTTGGGAAATCTACATTGATGTAGGAAGCAGCTGGAATTACAGAAGAAACCAGGTCCCTAAAATGTGGTCACAGCTTGGAAGTGCATCGTGCCCCTCTGAAAGATGGCCCAAACACACACAGCGTGCAAGTCCTAGTGTGGATCTCTGCTTCAGGCTCTCCAAAAATGGGAAAAACTCCTTTCGTAGAGCTTGGGTGTCAGCTGGGCTACAGCTTCATCTGGACCAGCCTCACAATCATTGTAATCCTGCAGAAGTTGTACTTTGAAGCTTGGCAAGCTGTCAGCACGGGAAGTGTCAGTTAAATGTGTTCTCTGAAATAAAAAGCTAATATGGAAATATTTTTCATGTACAATAATATAGCACTATAGCCCCAGATACCCATTCTGGGAAAAAAATTCCTCCTTTGAAGATGCTCCGTCTCCAGCTAAACCATTTAATAAGCAAATAAATACTAGCATTTGAAACCACTTCCATTAAAAATATTGGCTTTCCCAATTGTGCGTTTTTAGAATAATAATAAAACCCACATGTGTATCATCCCTGTTGCAATTATGCACAGCGTGATGCCTGCAGTACTTCTGAAGTCATTTCTTTAGCACTGCTTTGTGGTGGCAGCAGGAACTTCAAACAGTTGCCGATATCGCGTATATAAGACTGACACTACCCAACCACAGCCGGGGCGAGGGCAGCTGTTGGACATAGGGTTTTGTTTATCTGAAGAGCCTGGCTGAGTCCCACTGGGAGAAAGCTGAGGAAGAGAAACGAAAAGACTGCTGAAGGGTAAAATAACTGATCCGGGAGTGCCACAAACCCTCTCGGCTCCAGGGAGTTTGCCTGGGGGTGATGCCTCCATCGCCTTTAAAACGCAAGCTTCAGGCAAACGTAGTGCACAGCAGCTTATGTATGACCTTACCTCACTTTTCAGATGGGTAAAATCAAACACATCCAGGGAAAACCTCTCGCTCCCAGTGAGATGTGAGCGTTTCCAGAAGAAGAGTGAATTCAGGACCCTGGAGTGGCTGAAGTCAGGTCAGTCTGGGGAAAGGAGTGCTGTTCCTACAGCTTCACTTAAACCCTGAAAAACCTTGTGGGTGTAAACTAGGGAACGACCAGGAAAGCAGGTTTTCCTGAGCCACGTGGCTATTATTTGCTTTATATAAGATGTTTTCATTAAATTTTATGTCCAAGGAAACCTCACTACGGGAGCAGGGATGTACCAAAACCGCCATAGATAGCTTGATCTACCATATGAACAGTGAGTGTTTTGACTGAAGAATGTTTGGAGTTTGGGTTTGATTTTTTTGGAGAGGACAGGGCCCTGAACTCCTGCAATATCCAAAGATAAAAGCAGAGATACCTGCGGGGGGGGGTGGAAAATGCTGTTGAGCAGGATGAGCATGGGGCTGGCACTGCGGGGTGGGCAGCCGTGGTGCAATGTGCTGCAGGGGAGCAGCCATACCCACAGCTTCTTAAAATGTCTCTTAAAGTCTCCTGGCTTCCCTCCCAACGCTCTGAACATTTGGAAGGGGGGAGCAGAGCCCGGCTTGTTTCAGTTCTGCTCAACTCCGCTTCATGAAAATGCGAAGGCTTCGGATGACGCACCGTTCTCAGGCGATGGTGCAGGCGAGGGCGGGTGGGTGGGATTTATTGGGGAAAACCAGTGAAAATGGTTTTTTCCCAATATAAGTTTGCTCAGATATAAAAGGTCGAGCCCTGCCTGTCCCAGGTGTCAGTGTGGTCGCTCTGTGCCATGCGCTGTCCTCCCCTGCAGGGTGGACACTCCTCTCTGTCCCTACAATGGTCCCCCCGCTCCCAGGCTCTTCCCAAAAGCCACCTTGATTCCTGCAGGCGGGCTTTCAAATCTTCACTTGACTGCTCCTGCTCCAGAGACATGCCAGATCCTGTCTGTGTAGCCTGCCTGTAGGAAGGTGGCTTTTTCTCACACAACGGCCTCTTTCCACGAGGTGTTTCCCATGCTCTCGTGTACCCACTTGTCTTATTTTAAGGGTCAGAGATGGCCCGTGTCACAAAGCATCCTCTGGCAGCGCTGCCGGTCCCCAGCTGGGATGATCCTGGGAGCACAAAGCACTTCCAGGTGTCCAAAGTGTTTCAGACCCTCCCCAAAGGGTCCCCTCTATTTACAGGCTGCCTTTTGCAGTGTTTCACCAGCGCACGCGGACTCGATAGTGCGAGGGGCTGGGAAGGGACTTGTCTCGTTTTTAATAACAGCATCAGTTGCAATAAATAAAGGGAGACAATTGTTCTGGTCTTAGTCACCTAATAGCAATGTTTTTGCTTAAAGATATGATTCAGCTCTTGCAGGCAATTCTTCACCCTAGGTTCTCCATGAGGTTTGGGAGATGATGGAAGAGAAGGCTTTATGAGAGTTACACAGTGTGCATTTCATTTATTTTTTGATATTTAACATCCCTTTGGGTGTTGTACATAAGTAGAAAACTTAAAAACAAGCCAAGAAACTGGAGTGCTGACACAATAGACAAACAGATTAGCTGCTCCTGGTACACAAATGAGGGTGTCTTTCCTTCCTATTTTAATGGCTCAGTTGACTAGGTTAAAAACATGTTTTTATAGCCAAGTTCCTAGCATTCATTTTTTCTTTGCATACCTCAGTCTCAGAGTTACAGATCTCTATCTTTTTTGTATGGGTGTGTATGATTATTACTTCTTGAGTTTAATGACAGCTTTGACAACTAACTACCACTATATTCCTTGATAAAGACAGCTTAAACCCTCTGTGCGTTCTGTAAGTGCTACATTCAGCCTCAGAAATACTGAGCTAAATATAAGCTGAATGGAGAGAGCATGAGCTTGTGAAAAATGTCAAGTCGTGAAGCCACAGGGCTCCAGCCCTTGCGCCGAGCTGGTTCCTGAGAGGTGGTCTCCCTGCCAAGATGTCAGCTTGACAGAAAAGTTGCCTATTTTGCAGTGGACTAGAAGTTTTCCCCTTGTTACTAATTTTCAGTGTGCCGTGCAGGTTACTTTGCCTTGCCCTTTCGTTCCCTGACGTTAGACGCGGGCTGTATTTGTGCCTGGCAAATCTAGATTTCACGTGAAACTCATTTGACATGCACAACATCCAAAGCGTTTGAGTCTTGAATCAAGCTCCGCTTTGATTAAATTCAGCCCATGCTGTGGCGATATTTGCAACTGGGAGCAGATCAGGCATTGCCGTGCCCGACTCCACCACGGCTGCTCTGTAGCTGCAGCGATGCTCGGCAGCAAGCTGGGTCATTTCTTCTGGGGAGCTCCTTGCCCTGCGGTTGATGGGGGTGCAGGTGTATGTATGTGTGATGTACCCAAAAATGCAAAGCTTGCCCAAGGTTGTGGAGGGAAACAGGAGCTGAGTGCGGGTCCTGGGGCTCGTGCAATGCCCCAGCCCACTCTCTCCGGGTCCCATGGTGCTGGATGGATCCAGCCGTGCTCCAGCTGCATGGACCTGGAGGTGCCCCGCAATGGGGAGGGGGCTGCAGCCCCACAGCTGTGGCCGAGGCTCCCACCGGCAGGGCCATCCCCCGTCATCCTCCTGGCAGGGGGTTATCGGGGAGCTCGAGCAGGACAGGGCCAGCCTCTGACACGAATCCTCACTTGGCTCCGGAGCACGGTGGCATGCTGGACTTGGGTGATGTGTTCCTCCGAAGGTGACTTTCTCTCCCTCTTGCCCCTGACTCATCCCACTGTTGCCTCCCACAGATTTATGTATTGCTCTCCCAGACACAGAACCAGCAGAGTTGACTCCGCTGCCCCATCCCAGGCCCCTCCTGGGGCAGCCAGGGCTGCGATCTGCCAGGGGCAGCCATGCCTTCCCATGTGCTCGACCCTCGGGGGGGGGCTCACAGACTGGGGGTTTGCCTTTCCCAGGAGCCCTGCACAAGCCCCCCCTCCCCCGCGCTGCTCCCCGAGCCTGGCTTTGCTGTGGAGATCTCAGGTGCATGCACATACAGCACACGGCCCTGCAAATGGCACTCGGCATCCCGGGATGTGCCCGTTCCCTGGTGTGCTACATCCTCCCTGCCCAGGCGGGAGACAGCCCTTGGGACGTGTGCTCTCGTGCTCCGGGATGCGGCAGGGAATGCCGGGATGCTGAAAGGGCTCCCCAGCAGAGCCGTGGGGGCTGAGGGAGTCGAGAGGAAGAGGGACAGCTGCGCGGTAGGTATGTGAAATTCTGGTTAATTTTGGTTTTTGTTAACAAGACGACTGTTGGGAAATGAGGACTTGGAGCATGGCTGGTGTTTTGGGGAGCACTGCAGCTGAAGGCGGGGAGGACGGGCCCAGCCAGACCCGTGTCCCCGAGATGCTGGATGGTGCCTTTGCTGTGAGCGCTGCCCTGCCTTCCCCCCCGCCTTCCCCCCTCGGCAGGTACCCACAGCACCCTGCCCGACCCCCATGGCATCTCTGGGGCTGAGGGGCCGAGTGCCTGCAATGATTAAAGACGCTGTTACATCATGGCAGCTGGGAAGAAAAAGTCTTTATCACAAGGTAGTGCTGGCTGTGACCCAAAAGACCTAAAAGAGTTTCCAAAGAGAAGTGGATTTGACTGCTATTGATCTCGCAAGAGTGGAGGGGAATGGCAGCATCTCTGGTCAGTGCTCAGGTGAGCAAGTGGAACGGGGAGAGCGTGAAGAGAGCTTCCCCAAATTACCCAAAGGCTGGAGAAAATGCCTTGGGGAGGAGAGAGAGCACTCAGCTTTTCATGAAGGAAAGGAAGAGATGTTTTGTTGCAGTATATTTTCATGGGGAGAAACGCAGGATAAAAGCAGACTCTTGATCTAGTGGGAAGAGGCAGGCTTTGCCGCGGCTGGAGACTGCAGTCAGACAAATCCTCGTTAGGAGGAGGAGGAGGTGCGGCTGACTAACGAGCGAGGTGGCGTGTGGGGAAGCCATGGGAAAGAAGTGCCAAGGGAGGGAGATGTGATGATCTCAGCATCCTCAAATGCAACCCTGGAAGTCAGGTGGTCCCGGGGCTGGCCAGGGGTGCGATGCCACCGCCTCCATGACCCAGGCAAGGGTCGAGAGGATCGGCTTGGCCCCTCTGGGCTCCGGCACAGCCAGTTGTCCCCTGACATCTGACCCTCTGGGCTCCTACCTTGAGTTTAGGACAAAATCAGACTGTGCTCTGCCAAACGGCAGAGGAAGAACAAGCAAGCTCAGCCTGCGGGGCTGACCCTGCTCCCATGATGGGCAATGTCGGAGCGTAAATAAACACCCATCCCCTGGTCGTTCTCTGTTTTACAACACACACTATGCCCTGAAATACGTTCTGCAGTTAAACAATAGCAGGGCAAGAAAAGAACAACCAATGGGGAAGGATTTTGCTTTTTATTCTGTTAACTACAGATTGTAAAGTGGTTTGTTATGGAGGATCATCTTGTACCCATTCAGCGGGAGAGGAAGCAAAGGCTGCAACTTCTGCAGAGCAGCGGAACTGCGCCGTGCTGGGGCTGGGAGCAGTCCCCAGGACAAGGGCTCCTCTTTCTCAGGTAGGATCCCACCAAGCGCCATCACAGGGACAGCTTGTCCCTGTGCCCAGTGGCCGGGCCTCAGCCCGGGCATCCCCTCTGCTCCGCAGCGGGACTGGGGAGGCACCAGTGCCCTTCCAGGCCCAGCTCCGCGGTGGCCGCGCCGGGTGGGTGGGACTGGGCCGACCTCGCCGCTCGAGCTGCAGCATTTGCGTGGGGATGTTCTCTTCNCCCCCCCCATAACTGTTTTAAATAATTCCTCCTCCACGCCTGTGTTATCACCTAGCATGTCAATATGCTGCTGTGCCACCCACCCCTCTCCTCACAGAGCTGCATGTTAACATTTTGCACCCAACAATGTGAGGCAATTAGTGAATGAAGAATAACTTTCCTACTTAAAAGCACGATGAGTTGGGAAGCATCACACGAATGGATGGCACGGGGAGTATTAATTGCTTTTCTCTCAAAGGACTCCTAGTGTAGGAGAGTCCATATGGAGAGAGAGGAGGAGGAAGAGATGCTGCGGGAGAAACAAAAGTCTCCGGTCCTAGCGAGAAGCGTAAAGCCCAGCGCATCTGAGTGGGCACTGTCCTCTGGAGCTGGAGGCTGCGGCGGCAAACAGGCACCGTGTGCCGATGCATCGCGCGAGGGCCGGGGCTCCCGGCAGCCCGGGGGCAAGGGGGGGGCCAGGGGCTGCCTGGAGCTGTCGGTGGGAAACCACCGTTCCGAAAGGATCGAGCTCCTGGCCCAGATGGCGTCACCCTGCCCTGGGGTCTGATTGAAGCGGGCTTTGGTGTTTTGGGTGACGGAGGTGGCAGAGGAGCGTTGCACAAGGCATGGGGGCTGTCTGGCCCCTGTGTTTCTGTGGGAGCGTTTCCTTTGTACTAAAAGGTCCTCGTTGGGGATATCTGCTCACCCGCGTGGGGGGATATCTGCTCACCCGCGTGGCCCCAGGATCCCGGGGATCGGCACCGGGGCGAACAACCCGCTGCCCGTGCAACAGCGTGCTCTCTGGAAGAGAAATAAAAAAAAAAAAAAAAAAAGCAAAAGAGGAGAGGAACGTGCCAGAGCTGGAGCAGAACTGCTTCCCTGGGGCTCGGCCACCCCTGTCGTGGGGCCAGCTCGGTCCCCCCCATGGCCTTGGGCCAGTGTGGGTCATGGGTGCCCAGTGGGAGCCTGCGAGGAGGCTGCTCTGTTTGCAGCAGCTCGCATCCAGGCCCCC
>VYZV01026504.1:319722-335065 GCA_013401275.1 Pandion haliaetus | reverse complement strand
CCCCGCCCCCCCGGACGGGCGCCGGGGGGGGGGGGGGGGAGCCGGGCTTGGCTCGGCAGGACCCTCGCCCCGCATTCCCACCGCCCTTCCCGTGCCCCGAGCCTGGAAGAAAGTTTTTGCGACGCTTCCAGGCCTGGTTTGGGGTCCCCTGCAAACGCCCCTCTGGGCGACATCGCCTTGGGAATGGAGTAGTTAGAGGCTGCCTGGGTCCGGGGGATGCTTGGAGATCCCCGAGTTGTTCCCAGTCACATCCTTCGTGGGAATAGGGTGGGTGCTGCCCCTCCGTCGTGCCTAGCGCCGACTGAGGCTGCGCTCCGTGGTGTGCGGGGCAGGCAGCGGTTTAGAGGAGCTGGTTTGGCTGAGCCCCTGAAGCCACCCCAAAGCCGGGGGACTAAGATGCACGCAGGCGAAAAGGCTGCATTTCCCTGGGGGCATCGCAGCCCACGCTCCGGCTTTAGGTTGGTTTTATGCCGAAGTTATAGTGTCCAGTACGAGGGAGGGCTGCGGTGTGGAAGTGAAGAGCTGCTCCGAGGGGATCACGAGGACCCAGGGCCACTGTCCCCTTGTGCCCAGGCAGCAGCAGACGTGCCTCGCCAGGGGACGGGTGCTCGTTGCTGAAGTATCCCAGCTTTTCCTGATAACTCCTTTTTATGTTATCGTTGATCTGTTTATATTTACTAGCATGGCTCTTCTGACTGCCACACTCATCAAATACCAGCTTAAATGAGAAAATGAAGTGTGTGTGTCAATTCATTCTTGGCAGATAGGGACCTTGGCTGGGTTTGTGCCCTGGGCTCATCAGCTGGGGTTTTCTGTGTTGACATCTGCCCGCTATGATTTAGGGACACCATCTTTTATTCTGAAAAGCCTAGATGGAAAAAGAAGGAACAGTCTATTCGGTGAACCCTCTAACTTTCAGTACATTGCCACTGACCGGGTAATTGGTAAAATCCTTGAATATTGGTTCTTGGGATTAAGTCCCTCATCATTTCCCTCTGCTGTCCTCTCTGTCAGAGGCACAACCTCTGATGCGGCCGAGGCACCGTGATGCCTCGGGAACCAGGACCTGAGAACTCCTGCGAACACCGTTCGGTTGCCTTGGGCATGCCAGGGTGGCTGTGGAGCCATAGTACCTTCACCAAATCCAATTACCTCATTTTGCAGCTGTACTTGGTGTGTTTGCAGAAGTGACGTCCTTGAGGAGGTTATCGAAGGCGTCTGTGTGTGGGGAGAGATCAGAGGTCAGGCTAGAGACGGTGGCTTGCAGAGGGTTTGGACCCCAACATTACGGGAAAATGATGAGTTGCTCAGCTCCGACAGCAGTTGTTGCTCCTTGTTACTTACACTGCAGTGCTGCTCGGGCTCATTTATCCTCTTCTAACGCACAGCAACAAAATCCTTGTCCAGAGGTCTTCCCCTCTGTCTCTTTCAATTTGAATAGAAGAGCTTTGTTTTCTAATTATTCTTATGCAGCTCAATGTGTTTTGAACCCCCTCTGGCTCTGGAGGGGTTGAAATGCCGTTGCTTTCCGTGGCTTATCTTGCCTGCCTCTGCGTTCAGCCCTTTTGCTACCCTTCCAGAGATATTGAACAAGCTGGTTGGAGCCCTCAGGACTCGGCAGCTTTGCCCGTAGCTGCCCGTTTCCCCAGCTCCAGCTCAGAGCAGCCTGGATCGCTAACGTACTTTTTCAGTGCTGTTCAGCTGAAGAAGCAGAAAATGATTGTTGTAAAATGGCTAAAGAGAAACGTGCAGGAGCAGGCGGAGCAATAAGCACCATCTCCCCCATTAGATGATCCCAGGGGCCCACTGGCTAATCTGCCGTTTGCTTTCCTCTTCTGCAGCTTGGACTGGGGGGGTGCGCATCCCCTTTCAGGGGGATGATCGTCCACATTTAACAACCTGCTCTCACTCAGCCCCTGCCTGGTACGAGAGGTTCTTCCTCGCCTCCCGTGGCTTTTACCTCTGTTCAGACCCTGCCCGTGTCTGACACGGGGTTTGTGTCTGACGGGTGTGCAGTCCCGGGGGCAGACCAGGGCTTGGGAGTCCTACACAGGCTCCTCGGCTTGTCTCTGCTCCGTGCTTCCAGGCGTATACTCGTAGCTGTAGGTGTGATGGCAGACAAGCAGACCTGTCACCAGAGGTGTGTGCGAAGGATGCGAGAGCCAGAATGTATCTGAGCAGCAAAGATGTATAACACGTTCAATGTACCTTCTGCTAAATGTTCAAGGGGGCTTCAGCGGGGCTGGCCCCATTAAAAAAACCTGAAGCCTCAGTTGTCCCCCTGCTTAGCAAATCTAGAGATGGCTTAAAAGCTGTTGAAGAGAAATTCCCTCTTCCCAGTTGCCCGAGTATGGAGGCGTGTGTGTAAAGGTTTGTGTGCTTTCTCCTGGCCCTCTTTATAAGGGGACAATGGTCCTGAAAGTCCCTTCCAGTCGGAAAGCAAGGGGTTAACCGTACAAGCACTTGAAAGTATGTTTGGAGAGCAAATACACATTTCTGGCACCCAGAGGGTACAAATAGCCTAAATTTTACTTTCCTACCTCGTGGGAAATCTGGGTAAATGTTTGTACAAGGAGCTAGTCTGTCATTTAGGGGAATACAGGATTTCCTCCGGCCAGCAGCTGTGCTTCCTCTGCTTTGCCCATGTAAGGGCACTTGGAGAAGAAGCAGTGATGGATGAGCAGCCATATGGAAGGACTCACGCAAAAATATCCCACACAAATAAGGGGGCCTGCGGGAGAAGCAGGGACCTGCGAGAGGAGGCTTGTTTTTTCCATCCGCTACCTCCCGCTACTATGGCTTATTTAAGAAGAAAAAGGTGAAAGAAGGCGGCGTGCACGATGCTACCTGGAGAAGCTGCTTAGGAAGATCACACCTTTGCGTTAGACGTATGTGGCTTTTCTCATGTCTGTTTTTGATGTCTCTTACGGGAGATCTGTCTGTCTGCTAGACTGCACCGTGCTGCTTAGGTTCAGTGCTGCTGTTTATACTTGGAGTAAACAGTCGATGTCCTGTACCGAGCAGCGTGCAAGTGCTTGAGAAGCCGAGCTTGGGGGCTGGAGAGCAGCATCCAGAGAGACCTGTGAGCACTGCTGGCATGGCAGCTCCGGACGTGCTTACGGAGTGCCAGCTAGAGAGGGCTTGGCTTGATAGGGGCTGTGCTGTGGTGGGGTCTGTCCTCAGCCCTGCCCGACTGGGCAGCCAGGACAGATCGTACTTTCTGGCCCTAGAAATCACGGCAAGATTTGGAGCAGTGGCAGCAAGGTTAAAAATGCCTATAGGTGCCTTCTGCTGCTCTGGTCAAAGCCTCTGTTTGAGTCCAAGTGAGTTCCCAGGGCTGTGTCTCTATGAGAGGGCTTGGGAAAGTTGATCTGAATCCATGGAGGATATGAATGCAAGAAAAAAAAAAAAAAAGCTTTGATTAAACTGGATTCTTGCTCAGTGTGAACACTCATCCAGACTTGGGTTGACTTTCCCATGGCTTCTCCTGCTACACTTCAGATGTATCAAATGGACTGTCTCAGTTTAGCGCAAGGATGGTTCCTGCAGCTGTGAGCCTGTTGTTGTCTCTGAAGTTTGCCATTTTCTGGGAATGAATGGGAAGATGCTGCTTTGGCAGAGCTTGCACTGAACCAGACTCTGTAGCTAATTAATAACTGGTTCCTCCAGGCAAGATTACTAGCTTAGACATTTATCAGCTTCCAAAAAGTCAGCCTTGTGGACTGCAACAACTGTTGCTCTGGCTGCCTGTGGGGATTCTGGCCTCGCTTTTCCAGTAGAAATTGCAATAGGGAGCCATAAAACTACAGGGCCAAACACTCTGTATTTTCAGAGTGTTTATGTAGCAGAGATAAGAAGGCATTCTGCTCTTGCTTTCCTCAGCTGATTAGGAAGGAGAAGCTTGTGGCTCTGGCAGGAGTCTGGAACTGGGGCTCAACAGGGCGGTCAGCAGGTCGTGCTGTGAAAATGGCCACAGGAAAGCACCCACCAGCACACCTGGGTCAGTGGGAAGAGGTTTTGGGAATCCCCCCTGCTATTCCATTTAACAAAGGACCCCCGAGATGCTGAATGTCCTCCTTAGAAACTGCCGTCGGGCTCTGGCATGGCTGTGTCACCCTTCACTGGAGAACAGCAAAGTAGGTCATTGCCTGTCCTCAAGGCTCTTTTTGCTCTGCAAAAATATTTACAGCATCTATTTGAATCCTCCCAATCCTCCATCAGTGACCTCTTGCTGACCTCCACGCCTTGTTCCCAAGTGCTGCACACAATTTGTTTTGGAGCTTGTTAGCGTTTCTCTTGCATCCATGCCAAACTGTGCTGGAGTGTGGAACGTCTCATTCATCCTTCTTATGAATAAAAACAGGCGAAGAGCCATACTAGGTCTGAGCACAGGTGCCGCTGGCCTGGTGTCCTTTGCCAGTGGCCGGTGACAGGGACAGAAGGCAGGTCCAGAGCAACCCTTCCCAAGGCTGTACTGCTGCAGCACGTCGGATCGGGATCCTGAGCTAGAGGTTGTACCCAGAGGTTGTGCTTCGAAGACGTGGGTGGATGCCTTCCCTGGGATTTGCCTGGTCCCTCTTGAACCCTTTGGTACTTTCTGCCTCTGTAAGAGGATGTGAATTCTCTGATGCAGCTGCTCTTTGTGAAAGCATGCTGCTTTTCCTTTGAGCCTGCTCCCCTGTGATTTTCCCTGGGTCCCTACAGCTCTTGTGATGTGCTTCCCCCTGGTCGTCTGCCCTGATTTCACCTGCCTTTCATCATGTCGCTTTCCAGGCTAAAGACTCCTCCTATCCGTATAGTCTCTTCTTGTACAAAACACTTTATAACCCCATAGTTATCTCCATTGCCCCTCTCTGTGCCGTATCATCTCTGAAGAGGGGAACCAGAAGTGTGTGTGGCTCCGCAGTGGGTTTATCTGTAGTATAACAGCATCTCCTAATGTTTTGGGTCTTGACCACCACTGACAGTCAGCTGTTGGCTTTGGGGAATTACCTGCTGTGACTGTAGCTCTTTTCTGAGTGCTAATTTGCAGACCTTCTCGTGCCTGTGCAGGAAGGTGATTTTCTCCCCCGCCTTTTGGATTAGTTGGCATTTATTGATGCTAATTTTCGTCTGACATTTTATCATCGGGCCAGTCAGCGCTGCAAGATCCTCCTGCAACTGTTTACAGTCAGATTTAGGTTTGACCGTACTGGGTAATTTGCAGTCATCACCATCACTTCTGAATCCACGGAACAGCAGACAGCCTTGTGGGACCCCACAGAAGATGTTTGCCTCAGCGTTCCCCTTCTGTTTGTCTCCTGTCTTCTAATCCAGGAGGCATCCCCCTCTTTGTCCCATTGCATCCTGGTCTGGCAGGGTTGACAAGCCTGCCTCCCGGGGTTTATTTCTGTAAGTCTTTGTATCCTTGAACAGTGTGAAAAGACTCTTCCTCCTCCCACGTCTCTATTATTTTCTGCTTTCAATAGAAGGGAGTGTTCTGCAGGGGTCTGGAGCGCAGAGAAGTTTCTTCTCCGTGCTTCATCCCTAGCAGCTTGTAACAGTTTGGGGCTGTGCAGAAGGGAGAATTTTCCCAGCAGATCATTAGGAAGAATTAGCGCTATTCTNTTTTTTTTTTTTTTTTTTGACGTGAGCCTGAAAAATACTGGGCACCGGCAAATTTGGGAGAGGGTATAACAGCTTGGAGTGAGGGGGAGTGAGACACCGCCAGGATCGTGTGCTGTGGGATACGAGATACGCTCCTGTGAATAATGATTCTGGAGAGTAACGAGCTCTGCCTTGAGAGCATCTCCTTGCTCATTCTGACGAGAGCTGGGAACAGATAGCGTTGTCCTGCTTGCAACCGGTCATCAACCAAGATGAGGGTTTTGGCTGGCTCCCAAGGTGGAGAGGGTGACATTGGTCTCAGGTAAGCTCCATGCAGGAGGAGAAGCCCCAGGAAAAAAACAGATTGGGCAACAGCAAGAGAGCAAAGGACTTTTAAGCCTCTCTTTAACTAGAGGTGAGCTTTTCTGTCCCCTGGGCTGGGGGAAGGAGGGCTGCCGTTGCCTGCAGAAGGGTGCACTGGCAGGACCGAGACTACGACGGAGCGTTAGGATTTGTGGGGACTAAGAAGAGTCCTCGTGGGAATATTAAAACTGGCCGAGACCCACTTGGCTTTCTGGCCTTCTTCACGATGCCAGCTGCTGGAGCAGGGACCCGTGGGACAGCCGAGGGGTAAGTCTGGGTGGTGAGTGTAGCTGTACTATATAATAATATGTTATATCAATAAAGCAATACCTAATGGCTGTGAATAGAGGAGTGGCTGAGGTGTAGAGACTTGCTGTAGTGTCAGTAGGAATTATATTCCCCTTCTTAAGCAGGTAATAGTAGAGGGTTGGCTATTGGCTCCAGGAACAGAGCCGGAGGCTGTGACAAGTGAATTGCTCTCTTTTTAGTTTTAATGATCTGTTTAGGTTCAAGACTTTTCATGGTTGGTTGGCATGAATCATGAGCCTGGTGTTATCCCTGTGTGCAACAGCACCCTGTCGTTAAAGGCTGGGTGATTTCTCAGGGGAGCCTGGTGTACACAGCCTCCAAAATCCCCAGCGGGACTCACTTCCAGCAGCATGAGTCCTTGTTGCTTGATTTCTTGAGCACTGGGGATGACTCTGCTTTTAAATGAACTTGCATGTGCTCCCAGGCCACCTTGCAAACCCAGTGCTGTGATGAGAAAAAAAGTCATGTCCTTGATGGGGCAGGGCTGGGTGCTCTGGGAAACCTGCTCCTCAGCGTAGAGCTCCTACAAGGAAGATATAGTTTAATGTTGTAATCCATAAATAGCCCTGGAGATCGCTGGGTCAGGAATTTCCCGGCAGGGTTGGTGACCTTGGCTCAGCAGGCTGAGTGTGTGTTGGATTTGTCCCTCCTTCTGAGGTTGTTCATGACTGAGATGCTGGGAAGAGTGCTGTGGGTGCTCCTGAGCCTGTTCCCGGTGGGAAGGGTCAGGCTGGATGGGTGGCTGCAGGCAGAGCTCGGCCGGAGTGTTGTGCCTCTCCTGTCCCTGGGTGCAGATTGCTGGTGTAAGTGGTTTGCCTCCAGTGTGAATCTTCACCTCTGGAGGAAGGCGAGCGAGTGAGGTCCTGCCGGTCCTCCTGTGGCAGGAGCCCTCCCAGCTGCCGGAGTGAGACCCTTGTCCAAGGGCATTCAGATGGGAGCGGAGCTGTGGCCTTAGGAAAGCAGGGGTTGGTATGTTGTGCTGTAAGTGATCATCCGAGCTAATTTGCACTCTATTTGCATATTTACACAATAGACTAAACCAGTTGCAAATGGACCATTATGCTCTACCGCCTGGCTCTGACGGGGAGTGCAAGCCTGGCTGGGTGCTGTTATTACCCTTGCCGTGGAGATACGGCTCTGGCACTGAGTCAGCACCGGCGTAAGGAGGTGTCTGGTCCAGCGGGTCCTGCTCTGCCCCGGGCACCGATTGAGGGCCTGTTCCTGGCACCGCTCTGTCCATGGGCTCCTTGAATTTCTTCTTCTGGTCTTGCGTTGATCGCTCTCCCAGACAGATGGTATGCTCATGTCCCCGGTGTTTGGCCCAGGAGGGACCTCTGGGTGACAGATGCTGCTCACGAAACCAAAACCCCTGAGAATTGTGACACCTAGGAGCTGGAGCCCAGGCTGGTTCCCTGCACTGGCCACCGCAAATTCTTTCTTCAGCTTTTTCTTTTGGTACTACTTAATATTGCCAAGCAAAGATGAGGACATAAGTGCCTTTTCCTTCCAGGAGGCTCTTTGAGAGAGGCTGAAGCCTGTTTGCTTCCAGAAGTTGGGGGATGTTTTTTGAATTGCAGCAATGTCCGCAATGTGCTCTTGCTAAAGGACGGGGGTTTGGGGTTGCTCTGGGTGGCCCTTGGTGCGTGCCTTCTCCTGTGCTCCTCACCCCCTCCCCACCAGCCCTTCCTTGCCATCTCCAGTCTGTTCTTTGTCCCACACAGTTGCAGCTGTCTCGCAAACCTCTGCAAAAGGGAAGGATGGGACGTGCAACGCCGAAAGTAAAATAGCAAGGGTTAAACTGGGAACTTAGGGCACATGTAGAAAGGGCTCCCAAGGCTGCAGGTATCCCTTCTGTCATCTCCCCACCATGGCACATACCTGTGCCTCTGGCAGAGGAACAGGGAGCGGGAGTGCAGGGGCTGGCGTGGGTGGTCAGGAAGGCACTGGGAACAAGTCAGTGTGCTGCGGAACGAGGTGCATGTCAAGAGATGAAAGCTGGCCGCTTGCCGCCGTCTCGCTTCACTGGCATGGCAGCCCCAGCCCAGGCTTGAGGAGAGGGAGCCAGTCCCCTCACGTGCTGGGAACCAAGGGTGCGTAGGATGTGCTTCCCCTCCCTCCTTTCTCCCAGTGTTATTGAGGCTTTGCAATCACCGGGGACATCAGCGTGACTTGTTTACCTTTGCTTCTGCTGGAAACACCCCCGGCACTGGCCGGGTCCTCCCTGTAGGATGCTCTTGAGGAAGGGGCTGGCTGCGGCTCCCTCCTCCCGGCTCCCTTGCCCTTGGCAGGGCTACCGACAGATAGCTTCACCGGCCTGCCAGGCGTCGGGGCTGGACGAGCTGAGCTGCTTGCTGGTGCCACGCATGAGCTCAGTGTGCTGCTTTTGGGACCAAAGAAGAGTGAAAAGACTTCTCAGTGGGGCTTTGCCTTCCGTGAGTTTTACCCTGTTGTACAAAGCATACGTGTGCATCAGGGCAGAAGGGAATGGGGAGATGTGGGGCTGAATTGCTAATATGGGGTTGTCTAATAAGAAAAAACAGCTCTGGACCTGGAAGGTACAATTTCTACTTTTATCTTCTAGAAAATAGCATTGCCAGTGGGGAGAAGGCTTGTAGAGCTTTGCACTGACTCATGCTTCCTGTTCATTTTCAATGTGAAATACACAAAATGCTAATTTTTCTGTGAGGCCTGTGGTGCTAAATTGCCCCCGCTTGTTGAAAGCAAAGCGATGGATGGATTTGTCACAGGGCTCAGCAGTTCTGCAGAAGTTTTGAGCAACAGCAGCCCCTGACATGGACAGTCCGACTGTCCATGGAGACATAAATTTGGGTGCCAGAGTTTAATCTGGGAGACTGAGCACTTCATGTATTGCGTGTACCTATGTTTGTGTGTATGTGTGTTCTGCAGCTGTTGTACCCACAAAACATGACTTGGGCCAAAGCTGCTCGGGGTATCTGGAAATCATGACTTGGATGTTGTGATGAGCCTGTTCACATTCCTTGGAGCACTTTAAAATCTTTGAATCAAAAAGCATTAAATCCACGACCATTGTACAATTAACAAGAAGCTGACAAAACAATTAAATGAAATGGAAGGTGGTTGTGTGTTGACACAGAAGTGTTTGTGAAGTAGAGAAAGTGATCTCATTAAAGAAAATAGACCCCCTGTCTTTCCCTGATTCCCCTTTTCTGTACCAAGCTCAGGGCATTAGTGCCTGGGGCTTTAGTGCCGGTCTTTTTAGCTCTTTTTCAGACATTATCAGAGAGTAGCTTTGCAAGTTCATTAGTTCATCATTCCTGTCCCCCTGGTTTGATGTGTGGGGTTGCTCTCAATAAATGCTCTTTTCACGTGGTTGTTCCACGCAGGTGTGGCAGGGGCTGGCTCTGCTCACACAACCGGCAGCATTTGTGCTTCTTTTTGATTATGTTTGAGGTTGGGAGTCATTCTGATTGCAAGGATTTATCACTTGGTCCTGGGGCTTGTGCTTAGAAAGTGGAAGAGATGTTTTTAGAGCAGTTTTGGGGGGAGGGGACCCTACCACTTGGCCTGTGCATGCGCTCTTCCCCACCATGGCTCTTCTCAGAAGACCATTCAGGCCACACCTTGGTGTAGAAGATCTTCCCGTGGCTCTGGACACATTGTCTGGGTTCCAGGACTGCTGATCAATATGAATGGCATCAATGAGTCACCGGATGACCTCTGGGGAGGGAGAGGGGATGGTGGGATAACAATCTGGGGCTCTTTCTCTGGCAATCTGAGACATAACCACCAGTGATGTTAACAGGGAGATAAGGGACATGCTCTGCTGAGGCGGTGGCAGAGAAAGCGGCTCTGTGCCTGGAATGAGCACCCAAACTCCTCCACAAGGACACGCCTGCGGAGAAATCCTGCCCTGAAGGCTGCTGAGGTTGGTGTCTGGGGAAGGGCGATGCCGAGCCGGTGTGCGAGGCACGCCTGTCGTGGGACCTAGCCTTGCACGCGTGTTTGCCCACGTGTGTGCAGATCCACTGGTTTCCTTCACTGCATGGTCTTTGCCCTCTCCTCCGGCTGGGCTGTGCTGTGCTGCCGTGCCAGCTCGCTGCCCCTCCTTGCCAAGAGAGCGGTGCCAACGCCTGCAGCAGTCGCGTGTCGCTGGCGCGGGAGGGGGGATGCTGTCTTCCAGCCCAGCTCTGGAGACCGAGCATGCGTCTCCCCACGCACTCGGGCCATTAGGAGACCCCACAGGGATGTCGCTCAGAAGGAAAAAACAAAAAGAGAGGGGGGAACAACTGTAACCTGGTAACCATAAGAGCTGTGGGTGGAGAAGCAAATAGAAGATGATTGTATATATTTTAATAAATATAGAAAAAGAAAGGGCAGAATTTCCTGTATGGTTTTGTTCATCAGAGAGGCTCTCGGAGCCTGGCAGCGGCTGAGCTTGCCTTCACTGATGGACCAGGGGTGCAGGGCCAGACTCTGCAGCCGGGGCTGGTGAAACACTGTGGCAGGGAGGAGAGGACGTGGCAGGGTCCTCGCTGTCCTGGGACAGCCTCGCTCCAAGAGCTCTCGTGAGGAGTATCCCATCCCTTGAGTGTAATCTAGACGCTGTTGCCCTATGACGGGTATGGGCCAGCAAAGAGCAGCTGGAGGCACCTGCCCTACCAGTGCCCGGTTGCTGCCCAAAAGGCTGGCTTTAGCCTAGCCACGGTGACGGCCAGGTTGGCTTTGCCTCTCTAACACCAGGTTGTGTTGCAGCCCCATGTCTCTGCCAACAGCAAGAGAAAGGTCAGACCCTGCATCTGACTCTTGCTCCACCATTGCTCTCAGCCAAGGGATGTCCTTCCCATCCTGGTAGAGGTGACGGGGCAGCAGCTGCCTGCGGTGTTGCGGTATGTGCTGGGTACCGAAGCTTGAGTTAAAGTGCCTTTGCGTGGGGAGGGGACGTCGAGATTGGGCACAAGGTACTTGCTTTCCTGGATACACATCCCCAGACATCCTCCTGGGGAAAAGATGGAGTTGGGACGGACAGCTGCCAGCAGGACCTCATGCCTCTGGCTCCTTCTACAGCGTGGAGTAGTGGGAGAGGAGCGGTTTAGACTGTAGGTTATGCAAGAATTTGCCCCAAATGTAGGTTCAGCTGTTTCTTCTGTTCACGCACCCCAGCCCCTAGAAGGAGGAGAGGAAGGGCGTTCTGGAAGGGTCTTAAAGAATTTTTGGTGCCAACAGAGCAGGGGGTGTCACCGAGAGCTTTGGAGCTCCTGATGGTGCCCGGCGGGTCCGGGCAGTTTCATCATGCAGGTATGAGAACATAGGATTATGGGATCTGTTGATGACCTCGGGGTGGTTTGGGATTGATTCGTGGTGGGAAGCAGGAGGATGCTCTGTGGTTTCTGTGGTGCGTACTGTGCAAGGAAGAGGAACTTGGGTTGTGTCCTTCCTCTTCTTTGACATATATAGTCAAAAATAATAACAAAAATCCTAAACCACATTGCAACAAGCTCCCAGCCCGTGGAGTTTCCTCTGAGGCCAAGCTGCCTCTTGGGTGCTGGGAACCTGAACAGCCTCTGATGAACTCCACAGGACGCGCGTTGCAGAGCCCCCGCGGCCGGGCGCAGACCCAGCCGGCAGAGGCAGATGTGTGGGCTGTCACTGGTCTTCTGCCTGCATTTCCAGTCTCAGGGGATGGTGCCGTCAGCAGCGTAGCTTTCCTGTGTGCCCCAGGTGGAAATACAGCGAGGGAAGAATGTGATTGCGACCAGCCCACGCGTGAGAAAGCTTATTGAAGAAACCCAAGGTTGGTGCAGCTCTGAGGCTCCTGCTAGAGTGTGCTCCAAGGGGCAGCTGTGTTTGCTAAACTGGGGTGGTGAATGTGTCTAGCTGTGGTTTAACGGTAGAAGAGATCAATGGGGAGATCTGGTTTGGCTCACACTCGGCTTGATCTCAGTTCCCGTGTTCCCAAGAGGCTGAGCAGTAGGGTGTCCCCCTCCCGGCGTGCTGATCGCTGCCGGGGAGCTGGCCAAGCTGGGGGAGAGACAGTGTCGTAGCGAGAAAGTGGAATAGTGTTGAGGTTTCCATATGCTGATTACAGCGTGCATTTTTAGTGGTACATGGTTCTGGAGGAAGGAAGGAAAGGGAAGATAAAAATAAAGCTGCAGTCCTGTATTTAGCTATAAACCACTTTGGGATTTTTTTTTTTTTTTTCCCAGTAGTATTTGAAGACTATGCAATAAACAAGCTTGTTCATGAATTTTTTATTTTATACCACTACTGCTTTGAAGAAGTAGCCGGGTTGCTGTGGCATTTCTATAGCTCAGAATCCCTATGTTTGGGCAGAGAGGAGGGTTGCAAATTCTCTGGGCCAGTGTCAGGAGAGCTGTATGCAGAGCAGGAGCGCTTTTTTCTAAGACACTGATGTGCGACGTATCTTAAAGTCACTGTGTAATTGATAAAGACGTCTTTATCAAATAGGTGCATGCAACATTTGTCTTGCTGAACCTTCATCTAGAATAAACAAATGTGCCAAATTTTAAAAATTCTGAATGATTTCATATGCAAGAATAAGAGAGAACATTTTAAAAATGTAGCTGCTCCTGCGGATGGGAGAGGAAACTCAGATGCAAATACACAGCAGACATTGTGTTTCCAGAGATACTGATATAATTGGATTTTACTACAATTTCTTAACACTAATAAAGGAGAGTGGTAAATATTTGCTTTGTTTCATGAATCTGACACATGATCTGAGGCCAAGAGAGATAGATTAATTGGGTTTGAAAAGAATCGTGGAATTTAAAAAAAAAAAAAACCCAAACCAACCACACCCAAACCCCGAAAGACAAGTGTTTGACATTTGAAGAGGATGGTTGTGTATAGATATGAGTGTGCTTAGCTTTCAGTGGGTGCAGGATAATGGTGGACCTGCCTGCCTGGACCTCGGGCAGTGGGAGCCGTGGGGATTGTTAGACAGGGTGGTAGCTCTGCGTAAAGGTGCCCTTTCCACACGGCAGTCGGCGTGGCTGTGCAGCCGTAGCGCTCGGCCTTTCCTCCAGGAAAGGAAACAACGTGCTCCTTTAAACAGGCACTTAATAATCAATGGAGATTACTGTGTGTGACGGTCTCCTTCAAATGCAATTATAATTGCCCACATTTGGAGTCAGGCACCTGGCTCCCCACTTTAAAGTATGCATTATAATAAGAGAGTGGATGATTTTTAAAATTTCTTTTTTCTCTCCCTGAAAGTCCAGTTTTAGGATGCTGTCCTGGCCTCACAGCAATAAGAAATCTCAACTGGGCTAGAACTTTGCTGGAGGTGGCCTGGAGAAAGTATGCTTTTGGCATAATTTATCATAGTTAAGCTCTAAGAGGAAAGACTTAATTGTGGCTTTTTTGTAATTAGATTAATGTTAGATCCTCCTTTGCAATGAGAGCTAGAGATGGTCAGCTAACTTCTGTGCTTGTATCAGTCAATCCAGAGGGAGTCCTTGAGTTGACAGGAGTTTGTCTTGATTTCTCTTAAAGACCAAGTTTTGGATCAATGTATATCACAGAGTAACTTCCCAGATGCCCAAGGCCCTGCACAGATGCATTACTCGGCACAGAGCCTCGGCTGTGGTGTGAATATGGCAGCTAAAAGGAATTGAAAAGCTCTGGAGGTATAGAAGTAAGTGGCAAATAACATCAGTGAAAATCATCCGAAGCGCTGAGAGTGAGCTGCGTTGCCTTCTGGGGCTGTGTTCAGCAGAAATTTCACATGCTGGTTGCTCTTCCAGAAACTCGGGAACAACAGCTGATCAGGACTTTGGAACCTGGTCAGCTGGGAACTTATTTACAGGGGTTTGCGTTGTTAAAGGTAGAAGATGGTCTGAGGAGCCTCAGATCCCATCTCTGCAGCCAGCAGCAAAAATGCTTATTGCCATTTTAGTATTCAGCTGTTTGAAGCTCTTTTTCCTGTAGATAGCCTAGGCAGTATGCACTGGAGGCAAAGCTGTGGGAAGGTGGTAGGAGTGGGTTGGAGAGGCTTTGGGTGAGACCCTTGGAAGTACACCTGACAGGAGTTGGAGCCTTTCAGCTATTTGCCTGCCTCACACGCCAAAGTTATGTGTGAGGGACAAAGAATCAGCTCACTGCAGAGGCACCACGTCCTCTCTTCCAAGCTCTCCCTGTCCTTCCCACTTACCACAAAGGATCTATGAAATCGGAATTCCTGTCGTGGCATGGATAAATTTCACTGGTGAAGCCAGAACCCAAAGGATCAGGACCTGTGATCTTGCCTTGTGTGTCTGTACACTGGCTTTACAGCACTGCACGGCTTTGTTGCCTTGTGAAGGGAAGTTTCAGCTTAACCCTGATCTGCTGTAACTGGTAGCTCTAGCTGACATGGGGAGCAGTGTGATACCCATGTTCTGGTTGGTAAATGCGGTTTGAAAAGGAGACTAAAGACAAGCTCTTAACCCTCTGAAGTGATAGTTTGAGAGCTGGTTGAGTTTCATCTCTTTTCTATGTGGCAGGGCAGGCTGCATGTAGCTGGCCATACACAGCTGTCTTTTGTCTGAGCAATCACCTTGGGTCTCTCCCAGGCACTGTGATCCCCCCCCATCCCTTGCTCAGAGGCATCGGCATGCCAAGGGCTGGGTGATATATCCTCCCGGCCATGACACTTGGCAGCTGGACAGATGACTGACTCATCGGTGTTCGCGGTTTCTCATTTAATACTGGGGCTGTTCAGACGATTTAAGTGCCGGCAGTCCAGAGAGGAGGTTGTGCTTCTGCTTCCAGCACGGTTGTGAAGCCGTCGCTTTGCCTGCCTCCCATCCATACTTTTCTTCACGGGGGGAGGCTGGGGGTGGATCTGGGTTTGGTTGTCAGCTGTAGATCTAGCTTGCGAGCGGTTCTATTTCCTCCCGGCGACTGGGCTTTTCCATTGGCTCCTTTTGCTCTCTGGGTTGTTTTTTTTTGGTTGTTTGGTTTTTTTTTTTGCCTGCTGAGGAGCAAATGTCCTGTGCACCGCGCTGCCCTGCCCAGCGGGCTGCGGGACGCTCCGGGGGACCCTGCCCACCCCACCGGCCCCTCGCCTGAGGCCGGCCGACCCCCCTCGCCACCCATGCCC
>VYZV01026504.1:249379-319182 GCA_013401275.1 Pandion haliaetus | reverse complement strand
CGGAGCTGTCCGCGGTGCTGACCCCCGCCCGGCGCGGAGCTGTCCGCGGTGCTGACCCCCGCCCGGCGCGGAGCTGTCCGCGGTGCTGACCCCCGCCCGGCGCGGAGCTGTCCGCGGTGCTGATCCCCGCGGTAAGCGGAGCTGTCCGCGGTGCTGACGTCCCCTTTCCTTCGCGGCGGTCTCGGCGGGCGTTGGGGGTACTGGGAGTCCGCGGGCACTGGGATGTGTTCGCAGGAACCAGTGGGCGTGCCCCGGCGAGGGGGCACTGGGATGGGTGTGGGTATGCTGGGGATGGAGGCCACGGGGATGTGTGTGGGTATGCCTCGGACAGTAGGCACGGGAACGTGTGGGTGTTCCAGGGCTGATGGACGTGTCCGAGCTGTTGGGCGTTGGGAGTCGTGGGTATGCGGACCAGCAGATGCTGAGATGCGTGGGTATGCTGAGCGACTTGCTGTGTCTGGGAGTCCCATTAGGCGTTGGCAAGGAGGAAAAGGGATCATTGTCTGGGAGATGTACGGGATACACCTGGGGAGGTGAGGGACTGGTGAAACTCCCTGTTAAGCCATATGCAGAGTTTGGGCTGAGCGCATACCTTTATTTAAGAGGTAAGGCTCATCCAGCCTGTTCGCAGAGGCTGTCTTTGCAGCAGGGGATGCTGAGGGGAGCAGAGTGACTGTGAAGGGCTGCTGTGGATGTGGCACAACTCTCTCGTTCTTGAGCTGCCTAGAGAAATGGCCTTTACGGGTTGAGCACCCAGCCTGCTATTCCTGTCTGGCTGGCAGGGATTTATTACTGGGTTGAGGGAGCTAAAGCAAAAAGAGAAACGCCATGAGTGGCAAGTGAATTCCTTGAGCAGAGCAGTTAGATGAAGAGGAACAAGAACAACCCTCCGTTCAACTCTGTTCATACCATAAAAATCAAGGAGCTACAGTGCTAATGGGGAGTCAATAGGATTGTCATCTTTTCCCACCAATTAATTGCATGATGTAAACGGAGAGAGCTGTAACTCTTGTTGAAAAAACCCTTCAATTGCTGGTGAGTTAGCCTTTGGGTAGCTGCTGTGTATCTGGCACACCTGCATCAAGGCATTTGTGCATCTGTGTTAAAAGGTAGTTTCATTTTTTTTATGCATACCAGTGTCATACAAACCAAAAAGTGAATTGCGGTTTGAGAATGTGGGATTCACAGATGTTCTAAATAAGCATTCCTAACTTTTACAGCTGCATAAGAATTGATCTTTCTCGAAAACAAGTCTCTGATCCTCAAGATTTTAAAGCCCAGATTTCCTTACCAGGCACTGAAACATTAATATAATTTTAAGGCATCAGGTGAGAGGCTGATTGGCAATTCCAATGCAGAAAATGTCTGGATTTCAGAATGGTTATGATATGGCTCGATTGGGTAAGTTTTGAGTTTAGCGTTCTAATAGTTTTCATATTTAAGTATTTGAATGGATCTGAAATACGGAAGATGACAATTGCGAATTGTGTGAGTTTTCTGCATCTCACTGGTATACCACTTAATCTTCATTTTCATCTAGATATGAGTGTTTCTGATTCAGAATCTCTCTTTAATTTTAGTGTGGAGATACTCTGGATTATTCTGGTAAATTCATTAGCCTTATTTCTCAAGTTATCTCTGTTTCACTGGCTTTATGCGCTGCTGTCTTTAGTTGTTTGACTTTCCCCTTCATCTAGAAAATATTGAAAACTTCACAGTGTGCTTGGGAATGGAAATCTATGAGCACACACTTGTTATTCACACGTAGTCCTCTTGGCTTCACTGGGAGTTGAGGTGGGCCACTGCCATAGGCTTTCGGAAAAGTTCCGTTAGGCCTCAGTTTCAGTCCAAGTCATTAATGATACTGGGACCTTATAGATGAAGCAAGGTCGCTGGAGTAATTATGACTAGCAGATTAGTCTGTTCCGAACCAACTGAATAAGGAGCTGATTTAGGCTAGCAGAAGACAAGCAGAAAGCCTTTTTGGCTTTGCTGTGCTTATGAACACTAAGCAGCTCAGAGATGTGCTTTGAAGTGCTTTGTTACAGCACTGACATGACTGTGCTGAGGAAAATTCCCCCACGTAAACAGTATGGGGAACTGTGAATGGTAAAATAGAGCTCATTGGACTTACATCTGTAACACTGAAAAAACCCACCCATAGCACTAAATACCTCATTTATTTATAAAAGCAATGCTAAAAACATTAGTGTCTCAAATATCTGCTTTTGAAAAACTCCCGTAGAATGATAGTGTGCTGATGAAAGTGAGGAGGTTTCTGGGGTCAGCAGAAGGCTGGAGGGATGGCAGGCTGTAGGGGAATCCAGGTTTCGCTGCTTCTGGGGAATTAGAACCGCTTCTGTTAGCGATGTATTAATCCATCCTCATCACAGAGGATGCTGAGGAGACACCAATGCTGGACTGAGGTAAGAGAATGATGTAATGCTGGAGCTTGAGGAGACGAGAGCTTTCTGGAACAAGTAGATAATTAGAGAGCTGTGGTATGGCAGGAGGAGAGTGTGTCCAGATAACCCACGGAACTCAAAGAACTAATCAGTGAATATGAGGTGGAATAGGTAAAATAGGCTGCTCCTATTTTACTTGTCTTTTCAGAAGGCGAAGGGTGAAGACGGTCAGTCTAACTAAGTAAGGCTTACTCTTTGGCAGGTAGACTGATTGGCATGAGAATTAAAATAATACTTTGAATGTTGTGTGGAGGATGGTAATAAATTAGCCAGGAAGCAAACAGGAAAAGACTGGCTGGAAGAGGACTGCGGGAAGTAAATGGATTTATACAACAGAGAGAGAAAAGCCCAATGACAAGCAAACCTAGAGTTGTCAAATGGAAGTGCTCCTTCCAACATCCTCTTATTCATCTTTGGAACTCACTACCAGGAGGCATCTGGAAGACTTTGGCCTTAGCTGTATTTGAATGCAGTGCAACTGTATTTAAATACCATGCTTGACATTTTTGCAAGGCAGGTCTCTAGGTTATACAAACAGGATTAACAGTCATTCAGCTCTAGATTTCCAGAGGATACAAACTGCAGTCTTAGGGCGTAAATCTGACTAATGGGGACTGGGAGGTAATTTCTCCGCTGGGGAGAGAAGGTTCTTTCTGGGAATGTTGAAGTTGTCTCAGTTGTCCGACATAAGTCCTGTCTGGTTTAAAAGTTTCTTTCCCTCTTTTTGGAAGGTTCTGTCAATGTCGATACTGGGAGAAAGAGAGATCTGTACTGCTCTCTTATGGCAGGATTGCATTTCTTATCTCACTGATGTTTTGTTGTCATGAAAGTATTCAGAGCCACTGGAATATAACAGTAAAGGCAGAGTTTGAGATGTTGAGCCTGTAACAAAAAGAAGGTAAAGAATTGGGGGCCCGAATACTCCTTGTGCCTGGCTGCCCTTTCACATACTCGGCACATGACTCCTCCGGTCACGGGAATCCTCTGTGCAGTGGTACCTGTGTGTGTCGGAGCAAGGCCAAGGGGCGCTGCTGGAAGGGAGAAGGAGCTGAATGCAGCATCCCGTCAGTGCTGCAAGTTTGGGCTCTGTAAGGAAGGCTTCTGTTCTAAAGTGATACTGGTATTTGCTGATTAAAGGCAGCTGAGAAAGCACATATGCTGAATTGATAAATATTGTTTTGTACCACAAGCTGTGGCATCCCTTTGATCTTTGCTGTCCTGACTACGGCAGTTTTTGATCTCCTGCATTCTCTTTTCTTGGACAGTGCTGACAACTGAGTTGGGGCATGTATAAAAAAAGCCCATAAATAAAATTAAACTGTATCTCAGAGAAGTGCCATTAGGAGCTTATTTGTTGCCTAATTTAAATAGTCTGAACACTTTCCAGAAAATCGTCGTCAGAAGCCACAGTCCTATTTACAGTAGCAAGAAGTAATGGATGTCACTTTGATTAAGTGCATTTTTCTGAGGCTAATTATCAGCAAAGAATCATTTTGATGGATGAGGATGTTTGGAAAAGCTGCTTGTGCAGAAGAATTCAGCAACATCTCTCTAAAAATTTTATTATCTCCTGTTTCAAATCAAAGATTTTTCGGATGTTGCATAACCAAGAAAAGAGAGGCTTGTCACAACTGGGGCGAATCCTTTTAAGTTTCTACTTCCAGGTTAGATATATTTTGGAAACTTCTTTGTCTGTTAACTGACATCTGGTCCTTGTCTCTTGAATTTGTCACCGAGTGGTGGCTCTAAATCATAGGTTGCATTATACTTGGCACAAGCAAACCGGAGTGCTGAAATATCAGGCTTGTAGGATCTTATCCTTGCAGTTTTCATGCTAACATGCCCCAAGTGACTTCCTCATCAAATGCATCATTACATTAATGGATCTGAGCAGTCTTGTGTCCCTGTGTCAGGGTCCTTGAATATGTCTGCAGCTGAATCCCCACTTCATTGCCATTTGATTTAATGGGCAATTTTTCTCATTTTATTTGGAAGATGCAGATGCTAATTGGAAAATTCCAGTTTGTATCCAGAAGTTAGAGACGGTTATTTCTGTGAGGGTGAGGTAATTGCCAATATTTTAGGTTCTGGACTGCAGTGTCTGTTCAGGCTGTACCGTCTGCGCTTGTGAGGGTTTGTACCCAGATTTAGGAGATCCAGCTCTGACGCCTGTGTGCCACAAAATTCCTCTGGCAAAGGCTCTTCATCTCCCAGCAGCTTGATCCCTTGCTTGTGAAAGCGGGGTGAAGGTATTTATTGTCTAATACCCATTCCCTCAACAAGCGTGTTAAGACCCCATCTCCCACCAGCCCTGTGCACAGAATCTCGCAAGGGGTGACTCAGTCTCAGTTGCGATGCCTGAGCCCAGCTCCAGACCAAGTAATAAGTAACACCGGTGAAGGTGGTGGGATCCGAAACAGAAACTGAGGAGCTCCTGGGTGACCACTTGAATTGAATTGATTCTCCTCTGCTTTTGCCACCTGGCAAAGTGAAATTAAAACATTTATTAATTGGATTAGGCAGTTTTCCTGAGTCAACGCTTTCTCAGAAAGTTTCTGTCTGACAGTACGCAAGCAAGTGTGTCCTCCTGAAAGCTCAGCCAGCCTGCGGCAGTAAGCCTGCTCCCAGTTGGAGCGACTGCGGCTCTGCGTGGGCTCCTGCTCCTGAGCCAGGCAGCAAGGCAAGTCGGGCAGGTGACAAGATACTGGTGTAGCTCTTTCCAGAGCAGATGCCTACAGCTCTGCTGTGTCAGCCAAGGCTGCAGACAAGACTGAATTCAGTCCCCAGCTGCCATCTAAGTTGTCGGAGAAGCTGCCGGCCAGGAGCCTCAGAGCTTAATGGGGGGCAACCTGGACCCACGGCACTCCTCCAGTGGGGCTTCTGCCTGCTCTCTGAGTGAGTGGGCAGGGGCATCCCAGGCCATCAGGCATCTGGCATGGCTCTTCTGACACATGCTGCCTTATGCCTAGACTAGCAGAGCTTATAGCAGTATAGGGAAAAAGCACCTGGGGCAAGGTGTTGGCGTACTTAAATCTGCTGCCAGTCCCATTCGCCACCTTACATGGAAGAGTAACCAAGAAGCCCGCGCTGCACAGTCCTGGGTGGCTGGGTCCCCTCCAGGGAGGGTGGCTGCAGCAGGTCCTCTCCCTTAACAGAGGCAAACCCAACATATCTTGCCACTGGATTCCTCAGCCCGGCTCCAGATGGGATACACTGGGATGAAGAGCGTGTTGGAAGCCTGGGGCAGCTTTATAGAAAGCACTTGGGTTTTCTTGTGTTTGTAGTTTTTTTTCTTTTAATGATAGATAGCATTCTTAATTGCGGTTTGCTTTTTCAGTTGTTCTCAAAGGCTGCAGTCATGATTACTAACGCAGCGTCTTAATCGAAGTGCTGTTTGGAGTTTTTTAAATGGGTATTTCCTTGTAGCTCTTGGTGTACCTTTGCGTATTCATCTTAAAGCAGGAATGCCTGGACATCAGCAGGAATACTAGGAAGGTTATGAAAGTAATAGAGCAAGAGAAGAAATGCACTTCTCTTATAATTGTATATATTATTTTATTTTAAAAAGTCATTACTCTTTTCAGGGATATTGCTTTTACTGTCAGTAATAGACCTTGCTAGTAACAAAAATAAGTGCACACAGCAGTCTGGTGGAACGAGTGGAAGTGTCCCCGGGGTGCTGCAGTACGTACAGCTGTGCCCTGCTGAAAAGGAAGAACAACACTGATTTTCAGTTATTTAGCGCAATTTAACACTACGGGCTCAAATTTCCATCCCTCCCTGGTGTATTTTCTTGGTTTATTTACTTTCACTTTGGTTTCTATTCAATTTATTGGGAGGATGGGCTTGGAAGGGAAAATGTAGTGTTTTCAATTACCTGAGAGTACCTGTCCAAGCGAAGGGGAAAGCATGAGCAAGGGTGGCAGAGCACCACGTCCCTCCTGAGAACGGTGGATGTAGTCCCAGTAGAGACTTACACCACTTGAGGATCTGTTTTTTTGGCTTACGTTGTGTGCAAGAGCAAAGGGGAAGGGCAGGGCCATGGGGAGGAGCGACAGCCCTCGCAACCCAGCAGTGAGCACTCACTCTCCAGGCACCCTGCGAGGTGGGCGCGCTGTCGGGGGAGCACCTGAGTGGCTGACATTGGCCTTACTGAAGGAAAATTAAACATGCTGGCAAAATGAACATTTTTACTCCCCTCAACTGGTTGTTACAGGACATGCAGAAAGTCCTACTTGAAAAGTTTCCTGCAGTGAAACTGAAGAAATGGAGTGCAGAGTGGCATGAAGAATGTTGGAGTCTTGTGTCCTACCATGGTTAACTAGGGCAAACCTCCTTCCATGTGTTCTTGGTGTGAGACTGAAGCCCGGTGGTCCAGCTGTTCAGGGGCCTGGTGCATCTTTCTGCCTGGGGCTTCTTGGAGCTCCTGTGCTCAGATGGACAGCTGCTTAAACTTGCCAGTAAAGAGCAGAGAACAGAAATCACATGCGAGCCAGTGGAAGAAGCTTGGTCACATGCAAGATCTAGGCAGAGATCTACAAGGGACGTGGGTCCCTTTTGCACCAGGGAAGTATCATGAATGTGAGTCTGTGTCCACAGTCTGGTGAAGAAATGGGGATATTTGTCATCGCAGCAAAACCCTGTGTCTGCAGAAATCAATGGGAGTGTTGCCGTTGGCTTGAGTGAGGGTGGAAGGTCAGGCTGAGACCGAAGCTGTTACCGCTGCTGTAGTGACAGTATGAGAAACAACTTGGCAGCTGTAGCTGTAATTGCAGAGAATGCATTAAATTTTTCTGCTATGTTTTCCCACCGCTTTGTCTCGTCACAGTTACATCTTTGTTCCCCAGGGAAATAATTTCTTGCCGTTCTGAAGGTGGTGCTCGTTCCTTTTCCTCTGCACAACCTGTTCGGTGACTGACGGCATGTGGGGAGCATCGGAGCTCAGGCTTCCCCCGCTCACAGCCTTGGGGGAGACGGGGGCTCGGCTCCTGCCGCACCGTCGCTGCCTTCTGCAGCCAGCCCCGTCCTAATGTCGGCTCTACTTGGGCGTGAGCTGCTCTCACACGGACCCCTGTGTGGTCGTGGTAAAAGAGATCACAGGCAGAGCCTAAATAAATGGGTTAGTAAATCCCCCCCACACACACACATTTTCCTGTAAGGTATAGCATCTCAGAGACTTCATTTTGTGGTAGACTATGCAGCAGAGGGTTTTAGAGAGGAAAAAAAGGCCTGAAATTTGGATCAAAACATCTCTGTTTCTGAGAAGTTCCACCAACAGAGAGGATTAATTCTTTATTGTCTACTATTTTCAGCTCTGCTTATTAAGAGAGATGTGAACACATTTGCCTGCTGAAGCCCTGCAGCTGTGCAGATTTCCTTGCCGTGCTGCATTTGCCTCTGCTCCACTGGCACTTGCTTGGATCCGTAGCAAAGACGTAGGTATTAATTCGCAAAGAAGATACCTCATATTCCTCCTGACTGACAGCTCAGTGAATGGGTCATACGGGCACTGTGCAAATATCTTGCCAGCTCCCCACAGAACTGCGCTGGCCGCAGTTTTCCTGCAAAGGGTTGGCAGGGCAGGCTGCTGGGCAGTGCAAGGCTAAGCAGCACCAGCCTCCAAGTCCCTGAATCTGGAGCTTTCTTCTATTATCAGTCTATTAATTCGCTGCATTGCTGCAGTAAAAATAATTTTATCTTCCATTCTTTCTTATCTTTCAGAAACTTCAGAGTTTAGATTACATTGCTATATGACACTTGGTATAAAATGATACTGCTGAATTTTATCTGCCATCATGACCTTATTTCCTTTCTTTGTTGGAGCATTTAGTTGCCACTTTAGCAAATTCATGGCTGTCTGTTTTACTGCAGGGAGACGATCGAAGTCCAACTTGCTGGAGAATGCAGGTGCCTGGGGATGAGGGTCTGTGGGGAACAGCAGTCTCTGCTCTCCTGTCCTGTCCCAAAAACCTTATTGTGGGTGCCTAAAAATCTCCTCTGCATAGCCAGAGGGCTGGGAGGAAGTTTCCAGGGTTGTGGGTTCCCTGGGTAGGCTTCAGCATTACCCCTTACACTTTTCTAGATAGTAAATAATTGATAATGAAGGAGTTTGTGGTGATAGACTTGAAATCCAGGCTTTAAGTCATCATGGGACGGATAGGTTGTGGACGTTAGCACATTACTAGCAGATTAAAGTAAAAAAAAAAAGGCATGTTTTCCAAATCTCTCAAACTCAGAAAACTTGTCCCTTCAAGCAGGAAGCCTGTAGTAGTGGGTGAAGCAATGCTCTGCAACAGTTACGTTAACTTGCAAGCATTTTAAAGAGTTATTTTCTCTTCTAAAACTGCATCAGACATTTGTCGCAGGGAGCAGGCGTGCTCTGCAAGGGCCATCCACAGCTTTCTGGAAGAACTCCAGGAGCTTTGAGTGGGCTTTGCCTCTCTGGACTTGCACCGGGACCACAATTGCATGGTCTTGCTTATGTCTTCTTCCTAAAGACAGACTGTCTGGTTCTCTTCTGATCATCCTTCTTCAAGAGACGGTCTGGGGCTGTGCTGTTTGCTGACAGTCAAGCAGGACGTAGAAGCAGTGCTTTGTGAGTGGAAGCTGCAAAGCGAAGTCTGCAGACAGGCGCAACGCGTCGGGATCGTGACATCTCCAAAGCAATGGCTTTGTGGTCAGTTCCAGCATGCGGGGTGCAAGCCTGCTATTTTGGGAACGAAGGTTTCTGCAGTCAGACGGTATTTGCTGCGCGCAAGGGTACCTGTACACAGACGTGTTTTCCCTGTGTTTTTCTACGATATTTTCCCCATTCGCTAGGATCCCTCTTGCAATGGAGAGGGTGCAGCTTGTTCACGCTCTCTCCAATCCAATGCAATCATTGTTTTTCCCTGCCTGCTTTTTTTGCAGCAGTTGTGTGGGTGTGCATATATGCGTAGCACAATATACAAGTAGCCACGGCCACAGCCTTCGAGAGTTCAGAGCCGGGCCAGGACGTGGGCGCAGCCGGAGGGAAGGAAGGAAGGAGGAATTGTGCTGAAGGCTGAGGCTAACAGCATACGCTGAGCGAGCCCATTAGCCGGGGGTGGGTGGCTCACGGGGTCAGCTGGGTAACATAAAGAGTGAAACGGCAATGAATTAAATGGGTGAGATCAGTGATTTGCTTCAAGGGCAAAAGACTGAAGTGTGGCGAGAGGGGGGCCGTATGCAGCGAGGTGTCGCCTCGCTGAAGCCAAGAGGTTCATTCACCCCTTCCCTTTGTAGCCTTACTGTTTTGATGTGTTAAAGTCTTGCCTGACGTGAGCTAAAAAATAGAGTGAGGGTTGGTCTTGTACCTGAACGTGTTGGTTCAGAAATAACCTGCTTTTGCTCAGTGTGCAACTGCTGCTCGCAAAGCTGGGCGCTAGCGCGGTGCCGGCTGCCTTGCGGTGGCGTGCCGCTGTGCCGCTCTGTGCCTCGGCACGCTCCGGCAGGCTGGAACTGAAGTTCTCCCGGCTCCCTGGCATTGGAGCTGCTCCCAGCTGCGGTGTGAGGAGCGGAGCTGAGCCCTCGCCTCTTCCCCTGGGGAGCCGAGCAGCCTTCCACTGCCCAGGGGTGGGTTTTTATGTCCCTGGAGAGGGTGTTGGGTGTTGCAAGGAATTGATGGAGAAGAGTGCGGGTCTTCGCTGTGGCCAATGCAAACCTCCTTCTGTTGCTTGGGGGTGTCCAGCTCAGACACAAGCTCTTTTCTCACCCACGTGGCATCGCTCCCCTAACCCGCGTGGGGCTGCCCAATGTCTGACCCTTGCTCTGTGCCTTGCCGCGGTCGGTTTACTGAGCTGGATTTCATGTCTACTGTTGTCACCGGTTTCTTTGTCACAGATGATTTTTGCTGCTGCTCTTTCATAATGCTGTGGTAGAGCCCTCTTGAGGACAACACAAACATGACTCCTATCCAACAAAACTCCCCAAACCCAGGGCAAAATTCTGATTTTCTTCTTCTCTCCAGGACGCTTCGCTGTCACCTCTCTTCTAGCTTTCGGTTGTAGCTTTGCGTAAAGCTGAGTGGTGTGCTGCGTTTGCATGTGAGTTGCTGGGTACGCTGTCTGTGGGGTGCGGGGGGCTGTGGAGGGGGTATGTCCATGTCTGCTGTCTGAGCAGCAGTCCTTGTGCTCCCCCTGCACCAGGAGCTTGGCCGAGGGTGGAGGCTGAGATCCTCCACCCAGCCTGATCCTGCCTGGAGACGTGCGAGGGTCCCGAGGAAGGTGCTGTCATCCTCCTGTCTGCAGGTCCTGAAACTCTTGGAGTTAAACGTGGATCTGCAGATTGTTTCGCACCCTTCCTCGTGTGCTGCTTGCTCTTCTTCCCACGCTGGCTATGCCCTGGTCCTGGTTTGCAGAGGGCTGGGACGAGTTCCTCGCTCCGGGCTGGGGCTTGTTGCTCTCCTGCAACACTGGGAACAGCCACGGATACTGTGTGTTTGTCAGCCTCTGCTATCTGGTACAACAGCAGGATTTTCTAAAAAAAGTTTCATTTTAAGGTCAGGCAAACCCCACCACTTCTTCTGCGATTGATCCGTCATTGAGATCTGCTGGATTTTAAGTTTGGGTGGTGATTTCTGCTGCGTGGCAAACGCCCGCGTGCTCTCCGCTTTGCAGGCTGCAGCTCCCGTGGGGCCTGTCGCAGCTCGTGTGGGCTCTGTGCCACTCGGACCTGGTCTCCAGCCGGCGGGCTCGCGTAGCTGCCGTCCGCAAGTGCCGCAGATGGGCACGGCGGCAGGTCTGCGGCGTCTTCGGGAAGGAACCGTGGGGGAGCACGGCGGGGAGGCTGCGGAGTGAGTGCCGGTACTGCAGCGGCTGTGTTTGGATTAGTGACTCTGCCGCGCTTCCTGCAGCCCACGCAGGCTCCCGCGGGAGCGTGGCTCTGCAAATTTAGCAGCTACCTTTAGGCAGGGAGCAATTACTTTTTGGGCTGTGGGTAGAGTCATTGAGGCTTTCTGCATGTCTCGTATCTGTGCCGGCGGTGACTATTAGCAAAGCCGTTGCTTTGGTTGAGCTTCGCTGCAATCGGTTTCTGACTTCGGATCGATGCCAGCAGATTTATTTGGGAATTGGACATTCTAAGTGCTGTGCTGCTGCTTTGGCCTGGCCAGCCCTCTGTGAGCCTTGGCCATGGGTCAGCGCTCCAGCGAATCCAGCTGCCGTCGCTGGGTGCCAAGCAGCAGTTAAAGCATGAAGCACAAACACCATGGTTCAGTGGCAGAGTACGTGCTAGCTCCCCAATGGCAGGAGCTGTCGAGAAAAACGTCTTCTCTGTCTAGGAGAGAGGAACTTTTCTGGGGAGCAGGTGCTGAAGATGTTTAGCAAATGTCAGCTTGAGACCTTGCCATCCTGTGGGCAGAAGTGACATTGCTGAGAAATGTGTTATCCTGTCAGAAAGCAGCAAAAAATCCACCAGCTAAATGTTTACGAGCAAGGCAGGCCTTTGCCAAAAGCGGGTGTTTTTCCGCCCCTGAGACTCGTGGAGCGAGAGCTCCTCGGAGCAGCGGGAATCCTGCTCCTGCACACGCAGAGGCTGAAGGCAGGAGCCATCGGTGCCGGCCGGGCAGGGCATCGCCGTCCCTCCTGGGCAAAGGCTGCCAGCCTCTGCTGACCCCGGAGCCACGGCTCCTGCCTTCTCTTCTGGGTTTTTTTGTTTTGTTTGGTTTTTTTTTTTTTTTTCCCCTCCCTTGGCGTCTTTCTGGGTTTTAGCAAGGAGCAGCCTGTGAGCTTCTCCCTGCCTCTACTCGGGAGCCCGGAGCCTCGCTCTGCAGGGGTGGTGGGAGGATCTCGCCTCCTTCCCCTTCTGCGCTGAGCAGGGACCAGGCAGGGGCGATGCCAGACGAGCAGCTCTGGCGAGACGCGGGTGCCTCCATCTGATGTGCGCGGCTTGGCCTTGCAACTCGTGTACCTCGGGTTTTGACAGAGCTTGGGTAGCTGGGGCTCAGCCAGCGCTGTTGTTTATCGCTGATCCCGACGCGTTACCTCTATTTTTACGGGAGAGATTGGGCAGCTTGTGCCCCACTGCAGGGAGAGAGGAAGCAAACGCTTTCGGTTTAGAGATTGTCTTGAGTCTTCTGCTAGCTCAGCTGAGTTGGTCTCATAACTGTTACCGTTAGGACATAAGCATCTGGCCAAGCCACACTGCATTATTTCTGAATGCCTTAATCAATCCCCTAGAGCTATTTAATTTGACAGTGGCCTTCTTACTGCATGCAGTGTGCTATTTTGTATGTGAGCAAAAAAGCTTAAACAGAAAGGTTTCCTGCAGATGGGTACTAAATAGAGTTTTTCAAAGCTAAAACACTGTCTAAAACTTTTCTTTTCAGACCAGCTATAGATGTGGTTGCATGGCCGGAGGTGGGGAGAGCTGCAGAGGCCGAAAGAAACTCGTTTGCCCAGTGTCCACGTGTCAATGTGTGAAGCACATAATTACGTCCGGGCCAATAGCTCCATATGGGAGTATTGTTTGAAAAATTTCTGATTTAATAAAATGGGTAGTAATTGGTTATTAGAAGAGAGTTTAATTGAAATAATTGCCATGGACACTAGTGTGCTAATTTAGTTTGGTATTTATAATGCACAGTCATGTTGTTTGTTCAAGGGCAGAGAAATGGGTATTAGGTGTTGTCCATATTTCTCAGCAAGAAGTTACAGCTGGTCTCTGGAAAGACATTTATTCAAGGACGCTATTTAGTCACTGTTCTTGAGCTTGGATTTGGAAGACGGATTTGCTTCATTACAGTTTGATGCAGTTACACCCACGCTGCTGAGAGCGAAGGCCTTCTCTGACACTTCAGTTCCCACTTTGGATGACTTGAGATTGGTCTTTCTAGTCATCTGGAGCAGCTCCACCTCTCTGGCACAGGGACATACCCTTCCTGAGGCGCTCACACACACATACGTGCATGAGTGCGCTTGCCCGCATGCCGGCACGCAAGCAAGAAAGGGGACATTCATCTTTTCTATACACCCCTTCCTCCCCGTGTGTCTGAAGTTCCTCAAGACCTGTACCCATGGCATCGGTTCCACCTCGGTAAATCAGCACCATGAGGTTTCCCCATGTGGAGAGAGACTTTATAGTCCCAGTCCGGAGTGGAGACCTCTCACGCTGCCAGCTCAGAGCTGTTGTACAAGGGATTGCCATGAGCTGGAAGGAAGGCTCTGCTGCAGGAGTTGGTATTCTGTTGGGTCACTGAAAGTGTTACGTGATAAAAAGATGGTGACAGAAAGAGTCATTACATCTCATCAGCCTCTTCCAGAGCTGGCATTCAGCAATTGTTCCTTTTCATCTTTCTCCAGAATGCTTTTAAAGCTCAGTATTGTCACATTGTTTGGATTCTTCCCACACAGTATCTGCACTTAGAACTGCCCAGTGCTGATGGAGAGGTTTATTGCCAGCAGCCATTTGCTAAAATTGAGAGGAAAAACAATTTTTAGTCAGCTCTTGTTATGGCCTCTAATGGGAGATATTTCTTCCTTGCTAGGAACTTGTAAATGCGTTTTAATGCCAGATGCAGTGCTCTGTGGCTAAGAAATGTTCAGCCTTCCAGGGTTCAGCAGTAGAAAAATTTCTGCTTACAGACACGTGCAAAACACATTGGACCCGTACAAAGGATGGATGCCTTCCCCACGGTGTGAGTTAAAAAAACCCAACCCAACAACGATGAAAAAGAGCAAAGCCCAGCTATCAAAGCCCTAAGCTTGCTCTCCAATGCCCAGGGACGTGCCTCGTCCAGCTTTGTGAAGCAGCCCCGGCTGGCAGAGCTGCGCAGCAGGTTCAGGTTAAGCCCAAAAGGTTAATTAACTAAATCCAAAGCCATCATTTGCATAGCAAGGCTATGCTGCTGAAGGAAGCCCTGTGCTGGTATGCGGAGGAGGCAGAGTGTCTTCTGCTCCGTCTGTGACGTGCAGGTTTTTCCAAGAGAAGCTGCCGATGCGCTTTGCCGCAGGAAGGCATCCAGCTTTGGAGGTGAGGGGCAAAGTTTGTTCATCACGTAAGCGTGCTGAAGCAGATGGCACTATGCCAGGCATGGCTTTGCTCTGCTGAATGAAGCTGGCGTTCGCACCCCCGGGGATTGCTTTGCCATCGCCCCGCATTTTACCGAGCTCCCGAGGGACTGTGCTGCTTCAGTGGGAGCAAGTCAAGGGAACGTGGATCGGGCTTTCAATGGGAGGGAGAAGGCAAAGGAGGGACGTTCAGCTCTGTGGCAGGGAATTATGAAAGACTGAGATGAAATGCATGTCCGGATGGGTCCTGTGCCCTTTTCCAGCATTTTGGGTGCTTTTTTTGTGCCAGTGTGATCCCCCGTGCCCTTTAGGAGGAGAATGACTCGAGAGGCACAGCGGGTGCTGCTGATCGGGCGCGTATTAGTGCAGGAGAGTGTGGGGATCTGCTTTGGGGCCCGATGGCTGCTTTTCTTGAGCAACTTTTGAGAGTCGGAACTATTATCACACCTTTAAAGGCCTTTTCCTCTCTAGGCTGCCCTGTTTCCCACTACCAGATCTTAGGGAGAGAAGGCAGTACAGCTGGACCTGCTGGTGCAGATATTAACACAATCAGGATATAATTTAATCTTGATCCCATTAAACATTCTAAATGATCAGAGAGTTTCTCACTTGGTTTAATGGACTCTTTTCCAGATGATGAGGCTGCAAGATCAGACACTTGTTATAAATGTCTGTTTATTAAACAATCTTTCTTCCTAAAAGCTTCTGCCTGGCCAGAATAATATAAATTGAGTGGATGGTGTTTGCAGTTGACTCTTTAAGGAGACACTGTGTAAAAAATTGGAGCCTATTCCTTTTTATTTTTGTGTGTCTTTATGTGAGAGATGAGAACAGGCCAAGAATTTTTTTTTAAAGTGTGCTTTTTACTGTAAATGTATGAGGCAGCCGAGACCCGGCATCCATGAAATAGCATCTGCTGTCAGACCGACTCCTGGAGTGGATATTCCCTTCCCGACAGATGATTTGGTCATGGGAGTTGAACCAGAAGCTGATGAGCAGATAAGACCAACGGTGTATAATAACCTGACTTAAAATCCTTTTCTGTAGCTTTAGTTCAACTTTTGCTCTTGACCGGGCGTGCTTGGCAGAAGGCAGCGCAGCTCTTGCACGTGTATGGCAGCACTTATCTCCTTTGGGGAGAAGTTCAGGGTTTTTTTGCAGAAGAGGCCCCTGGGGCCTCTCACATCAGGGACACGGTGTTTAACGCAGTCATCTGCCCACTGTACTCATTTATTTCAGAGTACACAAAGTGGGGGGCTACCCGACATTGTAAAAGACCTTTGCCATCACATAACTGCTGTGTTTAAGTCTTTTAGGAACACGGTGCCTGTTCGTGGTGGTGGTTCGGGTGGCCCAGGCATTACACAAGAAACCTTTCCTTGGTTCTGAGCCCTGCTTTTGGCTGAATATGTAACTAGAGAGACCCTGTTTGGCAGATCCCCGACGGCATCTGGGTGCAGCATGAGCTTTGACTTGGGCATTGCACATCACCTGGCTGCAGGGACTCCGATCTCACGGCAGAACTAGAACTTTCAGCTACAGCACGCTATTGATTGGTAAGCAATTTTTTCTCATTGAAGTTAAAATAAGAAACGTACTTGAAGATCAATGGTCTGGTACAACCCCTTATTCTAGTCCTTCCCACACACCATGATGAGGCTGTCACAGACTCCGTGGAGTTCATGCTTCATTTCTGCAGCACATTGTGAATTTCTCTTTATACGGACTTGCCATTTTCTCTGTCTTATGTAATGTATTATGAAATGAATGGTGACAGAAATGGGAAATGCCTGGCAAATGGCACCTAGCACAATCTAGCGACCCTGGGGGGGGAAGAAGATTTTATTACCATGAGATAGTTGGCAGAGCTGACGGAGAGCCCCAAAGCCTAAGTTTCTCCTTTGAAGATTCATCTTTAAAAAAAAAAAAAAAGAAAAAAAACCACAAGAAAAAAAGTTTTAAGAAGGTTTTTAGATGCTAAAATTCTCCATGTTTTAAGCAGAAACCCTTAGAGCCATTTAATAAGTAAACACTGCTTTGCAGTTTAACAGATCATTTCATTAGAATTTTAATACTTTAATAACAAAGTTGCCGCAAAAATGTCATGCAGCAAGGGCTCGGAGTCCTTTAACACTGCAAAATAGGAATCACTTTGGCATTTTGAAAGTCACTCTGAAATTGCTTCCTGGCAAGCTCTGCCGGGGAGCTCAGAGGGGTGTTTTGCAGCAGCGAGCGAGCAAGCCGCCTGGGCTGCCGGCTCATTAAATGCCGTAGGGTGTCTCCATCCAGAGCGTCGCTGGCTCCTGAAGGCACTTTGCTGCTGGGCTGCAAATAGCGAGCCGCTCGAAGGGCTCACGAGAGGCTGCGTGAGGAGGCAGAAGGAGCCTTTTCAGCTCTTGCTGCCTGTCGCATCCCCTGGGAAAAGCTGGAGCGCATCCCAGGGGAGCAGGGTATCCCCTGGAGCGGAGCGTTGTTGGACAGTGTGCCACAGGAGCTGGGAGGTGAGCGCGCTGCTGTTGTCCATCCTGCTCTTAGCTGCTGGCCGAGGATGCTCAGAGCATCCCTCTCCTTTCTCCTGGTCTTGGCTCAGCCATGTGCAGACGGAGAGCAGCAAGGGGAAGGTCCTGGCCTTGGAGGGGAGCCGTGTGGCTCAGGCCCTCGGAAAGGCTGGAGGGAAGTTAGAGAACTGCCACGGTAATTACGCCACGCGACATGAGTTTATTGCCTCCCACCGCCCGACAGCTTGGGCACGGGGACCTCTCCGTTCCTGCTCCTCCTGCGGGTATCGCGAGCGGTGCCCAGGGGTGTTTACAAGGCGTTGTCAGATTCACGGGGGGAAAAGCACCGCACAAACGCTTAGAGTAATAAACGTTTATAGTGCGAAGATCCTTACGGCTGGGAGGCACTAAATTGCAGCTACGTGCAGCGGAGGGCACTCACCCAGCCTGCTCGTCCCTGGGAAAGCGGCTCTGCCAGCCCCGAGCCATGTGTCTGGGGGAGCCCAGGAGCCCCCTGCTCCTCCTGGCTGGGGTTGGGTCCTGCCCTGCCACCTTCTCTGAGCATCGCTGCCTTCCCTCCTGCTCACCGCATCGCCCTGCCTCCCTGCGCAGAGCTGGGGCTGACTCATGCTCTGGAAAGCGCTGCCCGTCCCTGCCGGCACAGGCTGCCAGCTCTGCCGGGGTGAGGACCCTGGCGCTGGTCTCATTAAATCTTGGGAAATAGATAGCGACCCCGTTACGTACTCATCTGGAAAAGTGACTCGGCTGTGTCTGATTACTTTGCTCTGCCTGGAGACTTTTCATGCTTCCCTTGCAGATATATATTTAGATTTTACCCGAGGGCCTTTAATTTCCTTGCTGGTTTGAGCAGCCGTGACAGGTATACAGATACCTTCTCTTTTTCCTCTGGCCATTTTAACCTGTCACCAGCTTTGTTAAGAAGTGGGAAGAGATTATGAGTCACTGTAAAGCTTCAGGGTCTCCTTGCTCTGCTTGTAAGCATGTAAAATGCACCACAGAAATAGGAAACTTGTCGGAGGGATCGTGGCTTTGTAGGGATGTTTGTTCAGCATCTGCTCGGGTCTGCTCTATTTCTTCTTCTCCCTGCTAAGCAGTCCCAAGTTAACATACTGGGTTTGCAGCTTTCACGTTCATCGCTGATGAGACACACTTAGAGAGGTAAAAATGGGTTTGCAAAGGCTGCGATGACAGTTCTGGGATTCAGCGCGCGAGGCTCTTGCGTCGCAGTTATATAAGGGCTCTCGCCGACTCTCCGGGTAGTTGGGGAGTTACTTGGCGAAGGGGACCTGCCGCCCCTCCTCTGGGCTAGCCAGGAGGGGACTTGTTTGCAAATCCCCTACATCCATCTGTGGGGGCCAGGGCGTAGCCGTGGGGGGGCCGGTGGGGTGCTGGGGCTGGCGTGGGCACGGCTGCCTATTGCTGGGCAGTTTCTGAAGTCCTGGGTCCTCTCTTCTAAACGCTAACGGTTTGAAATTATTAACATTTGAAGTGTTAATGCAGAGTACTCGGGGAAGAGGAGAGAAATCAAAGGCTCTTGTAGTATCAGACACACCGTCCCCCTCTGGGCTTGCAGCCTGCCTGCAAGCTCTGTATGCATTTTCTTACTTTACAGAATTTTTCCACCTCTCTCCATCAGCCCAGCTCTTCAAAGGCTTCCTTCTGTTTCCAGCTGTCTTGCTGCTGCTAAATTTGCTCTCCCCTGTGCTTTCTAAAATGTTCCTTCTGCCCTGAAATGCCAGTGCTCTGGTTTATTAAGAGAACTCTCCCAAACTCTGCTGAGGAGATGCTGGGCAAGGCAGTGAACCGCTGCCAGGTGCCGTTCGGTTGTGCTGCCTGATCCAGCTGCCAAGACTAAACGGGGGAAGTGAGGGAGCAAAATGCAGCCAGTTAATTTCTGCCTGTGTCATGCAAATCTTTCAGGCGCCTTCGAGCGCCTGGTCTCTGGTGCGGCACCAGTTGGCCAAAGGTTTCCGCAGCTGTGTGATGGTGTCGGTGAATATTGGTGTTCCCCTGCTCCAGGCTCTCTCCTGTTGGGTTTCTTTGGTTTGTCGTGGTGCTGAGCACCCTCCAGCAGTGCACGGGGGGATGGAGCATCCCCACCCAAGCCCACCGTAGCGGGAGACGGTCCCACGGGGCGATGCAGCAGGGGTGACACCCTGCCAAAGGTGGATGTGGCTGCAATGGTGGCATTGACTGCAGAAAACGTGCTCCAGTGGGGACTCCTGAATGGAGACAGGTCTTCTGTACGGTTGTGGTTTTTGGCAGGAACCGCTTAGCCTGACTGCCATCCCGGCCAGCTGCTGTGATGACAGAAATCCCTGCAGTTTGTCAACTTTTCCTGAAATGCTTTTAATGACGGTTTAATAACAACACTTAGCACTTGGTACAGAGCTTCTCACCCCTGGAACTGAAATGCTTTACCACAAAGGGTAAGGACCATTATCCCCCATGTTCACAGGGGGGGAATAGCTGGATTTTATTTGTGAGAATAATTATAACAAGTGGAATTAATCAACTTTTCATATGAATGGTGTTGCTTTTTAAAGGCAAATGTCGGGAAAGAGTCCTAGATACAAAGGAGAACTCACAGTGGTGTAGATCCATCTGACAGGTTCTCGGGGAACTCGTCAGTGCCTGTGGTGCAAAGGCATTAACCTGCCAAGGCAGTGTGCGGAGGGAACAGAAACCAGTGAAAATAAGTGGAAGACAGGGCACAGTATTGACTTACTGGTGCCCTAGATCGTGGTGAGCAGGCGTTGCAGAGAGCTGCTGTTGCCCTAACCCCAGTGTGTATTGCTCCCTCTGCACCTCGCCTCTCCGGCTGCTCAGGGCCCCATTGCTTCAGAAGACTCTCCCAGACCCTGAATGTCTTCTGGGGCTTGGTGTGTTCCGTGTACTGCATGGAGAAGTTCCACTGAAATAATTCCTGTTTCTAGTTTCTTAGCTGGCGGGTTCAAAGAGGCCACGACCTCTTACAAAATCCTGCAAAGTCACTAGGGGTTGGGGTTTTTTTTTTTTTTTTTTCCCCTCCTTCTCTGTCCTGCTCTACATCTCCTTCTTGCATCTTGGCCCTCTTCAGACTGCTGGCTTGCAGGGGAAAAGGGCTGGGTTCTTGTGCTGAGCCCAGGGAGACAGAGGCTTGTTTTGGCTCGGACCTCTTGGTGTGACAATAATGCACATGGTGAATAATAATGCCTCTGTGCACCGTGAACACAGCTGGGAGAGTCACTGAGATGCTTTCTCATGTCGCTGCCCTACTGCTTACAGCCCTTTACCGGTTCTGTTTGTGGAGATGCCAAGACATGGATTCACCTCAAAGAAAACTGAAGTTCTGGGAAATCCTCCCATTATCTTTGGCAAGCTGCTGCTGAGGGCCTCTGCTTGTAGTCGCTGCAGGAGAGGGGAAGGCAGGAGCTGCGACCCATCCCATACAGAGCGCTACAGGAGCTTAAACGCAGACACGTCTGCAAGTACTTTGAATTGCAAAGTGTTGCTATGGGCTTGCCTGGCCCCAGCCTGGTGTGGAGCAGCGCTCAGGCAGCACCGGGCACGCGGGGGGGGATCCACGTGTCTCTCATGGGGAGCAGCCTCTGGGAAGCCCCAGGTCACCTGGATGCACGTCTCTGTGAACGTACGTAGCGGTCACCATCCATCCCTGGTTTTGCCCCGGCCCCTTCAGGAAGGATTTGATCATCTGTGTCTTTTCAACCCCAATTTTCATTGCACAGCTCACCTCTGAGAAAGATCTGCTGGCTCTCCACAGCAGCTGAGTGCTGAGGTCCTGCTCCCATGCCGGTGGCCACGTGCCAGAGAGGACCTTCCTCTCCAGGCTAATGGAAAGAAAATGGAGAGAAGTTTTTAAGTAGACTGTGGATCGATCCAAACAGTATTTTCTAAGCACTTTTATTAATAAATATACACATCATTGCTGTCCAGAGAGGATTCCCAAGCATCTCCTGTATATTCTCTCTGCAATCTGAAGTTATCGATGTATTGGTATTGTATTTTTGACTGTAAAAGGAACTGAAACTCTTTGGATTCAACCCTCTCATTAACTGCAACTCCACCTGCTGATCGATAGTGAAAAATATGAGCAGAAGGACCCATCTTGTGAAGGAAAAGAGTTACCTGGGTCACTCTTGTGCACAGTGTGCTGTTCAGGAGAGCAGGTGAGGGGCTCCTGGGGGCCTCTGACTGTGTCCATGCTCCCACCACATCCCTGTGTGCAGGAGCAGTGCTGGCACCCAACAGGGATGAAAGGGCCAAGTCCTATGCAAAGAAGGAGGATGGAGCATCGATTTTTTTTTTTTTTTTTTGCGTTTTTTTCTTTTTGGCAAATTTGTTATTTTAACTGAAACAAATGTTAGAGAAAAAAATATTCTAGTGAGGAAGCAGAAGCTCCAACTTCTGTGATTTTAACTTCCCATTGAAAAAGAGAACAATTAATAAACAGAAAAAAAAAAATCTTTACATTTCCTCAGAAATGCTGACACTTCCAGCTGACTCTGGTGAAGAGGGGTGCTTCTACTGGTGCTTAAACAGTGCTGCTTTATGCAGCTTGGTGCTAGCCTGGTTGCAGAAGCCTTGCGGCGGGGCGTGGAGTTGTTTTTGCAGGGCTGTGCGTGAGCCTTGGCAAGCTCACAACATTGGCAGCTTTTGCAAAGCTATTTTGCAAAACGCACGGTGACAATGTAGGGCATTCCCCAGTAACTAAAGGGCAAAACCGGCGCGTGTGCACTTCTTGAAAAACACTTCAGCAAATGGCTGGGCCAGATTGGTTTGTAATGTTTGTCAAAGTATTAGTAACGCTCTAAAGTTTATTAAGCCATTAATGTCGTGCTATGGCATTTGTTGGGGTCTTGAAACATAGGAAGTGCTTGTGCTGGCAGTAAAATTGCTGGGATCTTGCTTTTCCTTGGAGCTGTTAAAGAAAGGGAGGTCAGGACTGCCCTGCAAAGGCAGCACAAGGACAAAGCAGCCTGACGAGGAGCAGCCGGAGGGGCCGGGAAGGGGGCTGCTCCTCGGGAGCCAGGTGATAGCCCGATTGGAAAAGTGATTTTCCTAGAGCGGCTCGCCAGTGGGTCCATAGAACCGGGTGTTCGCTAGAGAGATAATAATAAGCCTTAATGACTTTTCAGCTCGGCGTCCCTTGAATTATCGCTGTATTTGTGTGAACGCGGCCCCTCCTGTAGAGCAGCAGCTCTGCCGTGGCTGATAAAGTCTCTCATGAGATGCTGACATGGTCGTGAGTGCAGACGTTTTCTAGCAAAATGTGCTCTCCTACACAAGTTACCTTTTGTGGTTTTGGAAGTATCTTTGCATAGTTGATGCCTTTCTGGGTGACTTCTCAAGATCTTAAAATATATTAAACTGGCTTTTCTTACAGAAGGCTTTGCACACTAACGCTTTTGGGTTGTATCGCAACATAACAGGTTTGCTTGCCAGAAGAATATGAAAAAAACCCAACACGTCCCTGTTTCATCAACTAGTTATAATGGGTCAGGTCATGCTTTATTAAAAATAAGTTGAAGAGGTGTGTAAAAGGAGTTTTGGCAGTTGGAAGTGAAAGCTACCTGGCTAAAAGGAGAATGTTTAACAATGCGGTTGCTGTGGATTCAACTAAGACCTAATGAAGAATCTGCTTCTTTCTAAATCTTATTTTCAGAAATATCATTACCACTGCAACTGCTGTGCCGCAATTCCCAGCCATCTCTCCAGCCCCCAGCACAGCAGTGGTCTCTGCATAATGCAGACGCTGAAATGAGAAATCAGCAGTTTGTAATGGGCTCTCAAACTAAAATTAAACATCAATTTCCTGGCTTACAGTCAGATGGTTGGGATTCTGTTAGCTGGGCAAATATTTCTGGACCTGAGGAATTCTTATTCGGACTTTGATGTTGCCGGGGTTGTGTTTTGTCGATTTTCACTCCTGGATTCCCTTGGAGTACGCGCTGTACAAACAAGGTGTTTGATGCGTAGCTTACCCTTGTATATACCATGGGTGGAAACACAGACAACGTGTCCCTGCAGAGCAGGCTCACCGAGCTGTACTTCAGGTTACATTTACAGCCATGGCTCTTTCTAAGAATATGCAGTTTCTGAGCAAGACTGAGTGTTCTGGGCATACTGTGTGATGCATTTTGCCTGTTGCATTATTTGAGTTCAGGGTAAGCATAGAGCAGCCATGAACGGGCATCACCAGCACCGGGGACAGGCAATTAGTCTTAAATGTCTTTTCCTGAGTAACAGCCCTTCACTTTCTGAGTTACAGGAAAGCGGCTTTATCCATTCCGTGTGATGCTTTACCCTTTGACAGACAGCGACGTACTCCACCAACAACCCAGCACTCGAGTGCTTTTATTTTTCATTTTTTTTTCTCATCAGTGCCCTGGCTTCCCCTCTCCCAGCCGAGAGGACCAGGGCACTTTTCCTTCATTGCTGCTGTCTCAGTGACCCAGACAGCTCCGGCTTGGGACATTGCTGGGACTGTAGGTCTTTAGGTGAAGTGTGGAACACATTGTGTTGCCCGAGAGAGGAATATTTTTCAGACAGAACTTCAGCAAAGGAACTGCTTCAGCAGCCCAACGTGGCTTTGAGCAGTTTGAGTAGCTCTGTGGGATTCTCCAGCCTCGGAGGGGTTCTCCTCAGCATCAGGCAACCTCTTTTCTCCCTTGGAAGGGAAGTGGCTATTCAAACCGGCAGCCCTGTTTGCAGTTTCTCATGACCCTCCCCTCTGTTCTGGTTTCGTGTCTTGGTTTGTGCTGAAGTGCTTAACGGGAAAGGCGTCTTCATGTAAAGGGTCCTGCAGGCAGGAACCAAGCTTCTCAAGAGGTTCTTTGATGTGTTTTTTTTGTCACCTTCTGTACAGCAAAAGTATGACAGGAGAGTTTCCATTTGCTGTTGAATTTCCCCAGGTCCTTCCCTAATACCTCTTCTGTTCAGTGCTGCTGCTTGTTGGCATTAGAGCTGAGATTATAATTTAAGTATAAGCCACTTTTCACATCAAACCTCAATCCTGAAATTAATGTTCTTCTGGAATTAGGAATACAATATAGCGTAGAATTTTCAAATAGCTCCCTAAAAGAGAGACCTGATTGCCCCCAGTCCCAGTCACTCCTGTTGTCTGGGAGGATTCATCAGGCCCTGAGCTGGGCACAGTCCAATCCAGAGGGCTAATGGCAGTAATTATATCTGGGGCTTGAGAACAACACCCTGAAGTAAACAGACATGGAGCAATAAGTTAAAGATAAGGCTGAAGCAAACCATGAAGCAGAAAGGATGCATTGAGCTAATGCATCATTTTGAGGCAAAAGGAGAAATTAAATGTATGCTGAAAGCTGACAGATTAGTAAATGGTCTGTGGGTTTTATCCATTTTACATTTCAGAATGCTGAAATAACGTCTGTCTTACGGTGAAATCCCATTAAGAAGTAATGCTCTAGTAGGGAAACAAGGGTTTGGTTAACAGGAAGTGGGGACTTGGTTTCTCTTCCCAGAGCAGCCAGGGATTGCCTTTGTGTCACGGGGTAAGTCATCGTTAGGTACTGATCTTAGGGGGAAGAACAGCGGGCAGAGCTCATGCCTGACGCTGATAAAAGAGAGGAAAAAAAAAAAAAGGACTGGCCTTTTTTTCCCAGAGTTTGGTGCAGGACAGTGGTGCCGGATGCTCCGATAGCCTCACGGGGGTATGGAAGTGTGCAGTGTGGTTAGGGCACGCAGCTGGTGCTGAAGGAAAATGTCAGCTTTTCATTCTGAAAGTGGAGTACATTGGATCCCCCGTTTCCCAGTTCAGGGCAGCTTCTGCCCTTACCTCGGAGACAGCCCTCACACAGCTCTCTGTTCTCAGACTCTGGGAAGACCCTCCCAGCTATTAGTATGTTGAGTCTTTGTACATAATGTTCATTTTCAAGAGAATCCTGTGAGTTTAATCCTGTTGTGAGTTTAATTATTTGCATTGGCTTTTCATGTCGCAATGTCTCGCTGGTGATCAGTCAGTGAATTTAGTCTTTGTATTTAAAGTATGCAGTGGGGCGGCATTGTCACGCAACAGTGCTGTGCAGTGGAGCAACATTGGCACACCGTGGGGCAGCATCGGTGTGCCGTGGGGTGGTGTTGGCATGCAGTGTTGGCATGCCGTGGGGTGGAGTTGGGCATGCCGTGGGGTGACGTTGGCATGCCGTGGGGTGACGTTGGCATGTCGTGGGGTGACGTTGGCATGTCGTGGGGTGACGTTGGCTTGCCGTGGGGCGGTGTTGGCATGTCATGAGGTGACGTTGGCTTGCCGTGGGATGACGTTGGCTTGCCGTGGGGTGACATTGGCATGCCGTGGGATGACGTTGGCTTGCCGTGGGGCGGTGTTGGCATGTCGTGGGGTGGGGCCGCTGTCCGTGGTGCTGAGCCCCGTGCCCAGCGTGCTGCGACACCGTTCTGGTCCGCTTGAAGATGCTCCGTGTTGGGAGCTGCCACCAAGCACGAGCTGGAGCAGCTACAGACTGGTGGCATCCCCAAAAGAGGGCGGGATGCACGATCCCCCCCCTTTTCCAGTCCCACCTGCGTGCTGGGGGATTCCCGGGTTTAGCTCCTGCTCGGGACGCCCCTGGCCATGGTGAATTCCCTTTTCTGTTCGACATCTTGAGAAATCGATGCCAAGCACGTTCAAGGAGTGGCAGCTTTTGTTCTCACCTGAAGAGGGAAAGCTGGGTTGTTCGGGGAGAGGTAGCGGGCACCATTCCGGGCGCTGTTTTAGCCTGGCCAGGTGAGCAGGGATTGAGCCCCCGTGGCCGCTCAGAGGGAAGGAGCAGTGAGTTCCTCTCTGCTCAGTTCACAGCGGGTGCATTTAGGAGGGGACCTTGCTCTGCTGCTTTGTGTCTGCGAGCCAAGCACGCTGAGTCTATTCCCTGGCATGCAGTCCACAAACTGCTCTTTACACAGAGGAATAAGATAAAATAGCTTCCTCCCCCTCACGTTGCTACTGAAAAACAGGGATGGGGAAAAAAATAATCCCTCAGCCCCTGTCGTGCTTGTGGTGATAAGAGCAATGCAATCATTTTTTTGAAGGAGGTAGCCAAGGCAATGACATTATTTACTAAACAAAGCCATTTCAGAGATTTCTGCATTGTGGATGTTTTCTCGGTCATTTTGCACCAAATTCGTTGCAGCAGCAAGGCCAGAGAGTTTGCCTTGACTCCCCTCACTACCAAAATAAATGTACAGGGCAGGATTGTTCCACTGAGCAGCCGTGAGTGGGGAGAGAGAAGAAGGAAGGAGGTGGTACGTGCCGACAGCTCTAAACTGAATGCGGTGAGGATTGCTATGTATGAGAGAGTTCAGGGGAAAAAGAGAAGGAAGTCGGAGAGGCAGCCAAAGCTCATGGGATGGCGAGAGCCAAGCTGAAGAATTCCCCTTCAGAGAGCAATTCCCACGTAAAAACTGTCCCACCAGCAACGACAGAAGATGTCCATGGGGTGAGCCCCTTGTTACCTGCTCGGAGGATGGGATCCTTGGGGAGTGATGTCGGACAAAGGTATTGCAGGACTGCAGTGATGCGTGGGGCTTTGTGGGTGGGGGAGGCAGCACCTTTTATCTTTTAAATGAGAGGGAGAGGATTAGTGCCACCATGGGCTGGAGGGGTGGTGGATCAAATCCTTCTGATAGCTATGTTAAAGAGCCACACCAGCTCCAAAGTTGTATTATGAAATAGGTAGCTGGAGCAGAAAAAAGCCAGTTCCCTTAAATTTTTTATAAGTGCTTCTTGGGGTTTTTTATATGCCAAAAGCACGTCTGAATGGCAGCCCTGAGACTGTGGGGCTGCCACACAATACTGTTAACTTGCATTGCGCCTTATCTGTGCAGTATAAGACTGAAGCTTATTTACACTGCTAATGCCACAGTATGCACTGTACATAAGCACCATGTTTGCATGGAAGGAGAGATGCTCAATCCCCCATCTGAGGAATAATTTATCTACAACCGNAAAAAAAGAAAAAGCTACCACACAAAATGCTGCAGCCTCTTTCTGCAAGTGCACAGCTGATGTGTACAGAAAGAAATGAGCTGGTTTTGAGGAGAATAAAAATGCTTTACATTGCACTTGAATTACAGTGTTTCAGAAGAAGCCAGGTCCCCTAGTTATGATGAGGATGCATATGTCAGTAATTCAGTTCGTGTTCTGTTCATTCCATTTTCTGTTTTGTTTCTTTTTCCCCCCATCTATTCAGCCTTTCAGCCCATCCATGCTGTCTTCCTTCTTGGCAAAAAATTGCCTCACCTGTGATTGCGTACTGTATATCTTCTAGGATGTAATTTGGTGCTGTTTCTAGCTCTGGTTTCCAGTGCAAATTAGCACTGTAGGAAAGCTGCTGCTGGTGGTGAATTTTACTTGTTTGGCTTTAGATTGGAAGGAGTTAACCACCTCAGCTTCAGTCTCTTGGTGTATCTCACTGGTGGGCTGGGGGGAAGATGGCAACAAGCCAGGATTAGCAGATGTGGTCCCCACTGGGGAAGCCGAGGAGGGAGGTGTGCATTGCAGGAGCAAGGCAGGGGCATTGGCGTGGTCATTCCTGCGGTGCCGAGCTGCGCCGGGCACATGCTTTAGTCTCCAGGTCTGGGATGCAGAGTCCTGGTGTACTTGGGGAACTGAGAGTGTATGTCTTGGTCTCATGTGTGGTGTGTCAACTCTCCAGATGGCACCGATGCCAGTTCTCTGGGGAGCAGACACTTGGATCTTGTGGGTCGGTGCCTTCTGACTTCGTGAGGCAAGGGCTTACACGTGTGGAAAGCTGCAGATGGGCGTTGTGTGGGGGCATTGGAACGAAATCCCTGAAGCTTGTGTGGTCTCCGCATGTTTTGACAAGCAATCTGTATCTGCTCCCAGTGTCGATCAGACTGCTTTTGCTCTATTTTTGTGTCTTGCTTTCATTGCTTCCAAGAGACATCAAAGATTGACCTGTTTTGGGGGTACGTACATCTCTGAAGGCATGTCCCAAACACTACTGTTGGCGAAGCCATTGGAATGAGCTTGCTTCCTTCCCTGTGCTCTTCCAGGTACTCTTGGCGTACCCCTCATAACAGTGCCAGGATGTTCACATCCAGATGCACTGGGGCTAGAAAAAGACTCCTCCTTGCAACTGGGGGACTCTTGCAACTCATCCCAACCACTGCTAATCAGCTGCAATTAAACACCCAAGAGAGGCTTTTCCTCTTCTGTGCTCAGGGGCTTGGCGGGTTCCTGCCCAGGACCAGGGACCTAAACCTTCATCCCAGGGCTGATCCTCCTTGTCTCTTGGGGGGAACATGGCACAAAGGAGGGATGCTGCAAGACGTCATTGGATCTGGGGGGGGCAGCAATTCCAAAAATCGCATAGCTACAGTGTTTTAGTGGACCCTTGCCCGAAGGCCAAGCATGCAGAGCACACCAGGGTGCCTCAGGGCTTTATAAAAGAACCCAATTCCCTGAGATTCACTGGGTTTTCAAGTGTTTTGCTGCAATCTTGTTGTAAGAGGTGATGGTGCCTTGGGCGCTGCTGCTGAGAAGTAGAGAAGTTGATGGCAACGCTCCTATGCTCCTCTGGCAGTGGGCAGAGCCCTGCAAGCTGCCACTTGCAGCGTCTGAATTCCCGACTGCTGGGCTTTCCTTCTTCTCTGTGCGCTGCTGCTTGACAATTGAGTTGGCAATTAAGATTGAGATTTGTGCACTTCTCTTTCACTGCGTGTGCAAGCAACAAAGGCAGGAAGATTGCTTTGGAAATAATGAATAGTGTGTTTGAGATGCTTCGTCTCCTCCAAAGCCAGACACAAGCAGTGTTATCAAGTTAGCAGTGACAATTGTCACTGGGAGTTGGGAGTGAAATTACCAGGTGATGGTGGAAGAAGAAGCTGTGTTACAGGGTGTTCTCAGGGATGCAAATGAATTCTCTAGATGACTGAAGCCAGTGAAGTTTATTCTCACCTACTTTATTTACCTCCTTACTCTGTCTCTTAGTCATTGTAGCATCTCAAACCTTTTAGGGGTCCTCAGTCAAAACAGGAGGAAAGGATTTGGATTCATCTGAAGAGAAACCGCTCCACAGCCACGTATTATTCCACACCTGGAGACAAAAAGGAGAGTTCAGGGCTGGCCCTGGGCATCCAGGACGGGCATGCTTTCCTGTGGCTGGACAGCTGCAGGTGGGATGGGACGGGCCCAGGCTGCTCATGTGGAAGTGGCTCCTGCTGAAGATGCTTGGAGCTACTTCAGTACATCAGGGGATGCGACGAGGGCAGGCTCCCGGCCGCTCCGGGGAGAGCAGGCTCTGCTGCCGGACCTGCCGCCTGGGCACTGAAACTCTCCTGGCACGCAGCAATCACGTGGCTGGAGCAAGCCGTGAAAGCTTGAATCCTTCCCATATGAGCTGGGCTTTTCCTGAGGCAGGTTGGTGCCGTGTGGCTTGTGTTGGGGGGAATTTGGCAGAGAAAGGCGTGATAGGGAACAAAGTCACAGAAAAGCCCAATGCTGCGCTGTGCTCTCCATCGAGCCGGCTCTGTGTTTGGGAGGAAGCTGCTGGCCGGCGTGAGGACATGTAAATATCTTGTGTTTGGATCCCGTTTCGCGGGCTGGTGATCTCTCTGTAATACCGGAGATGTGCGTTTAAAAACACAAACATTTTTACAAGAGAATCATGTCCTGTTTATGCAGCTCTGCTGGAAGTAGGGGAAACTCTGACCGCTACCCATCCTGGGGCAAACTGATACTCTCAAGGGACCGCAAACGTAACCATAAGGTATCTGGTTTTGAAGCTCTGCCCTAAGCCCTGGGAGGGCCAGAGGCTGGCAGTGCTGTGTGTCCCCTCCCTGTCCCGCGTTTCCACCCTCGTCTCTTTGAGTCGTGTTCGCTGAGCTGCCGATAGCCGAAATCTGAACTGCTGAGGTTTGGGGAACAAAATTAGCATTGCAGAAGAGTTGAGGTTGGAGAGGACCTCTGGAGGGCTCTGGTCCAACCTTCTCAAGGCTGGACTAACTTCAAAGTTGGCTTAGCTGGCTCAGGACCAGTCCTGCTGAGTTTTGAACATCTCCCAGGCTGGAGATTTCTCAGCTTCTCTGGGTGCCTAGTTCAGGGCTTGATCACTCTCAGGGTGAATAGTTTTTCCTTTGCTGCATCTTGTACCTGTTCCCTCTTGTCCTTTTACTGCGTGCATCTGAGAGGCGGCTGACTACACCTCACCTGTCAGGTAGCGGAGGGCAGCAATTAGATCCTTCCCTCCCTTTCTCTCCTTCAGTCCCACTTCCCACAGCCTCGCCTCGTCTCTCGGTTTGAGATATTTTTTGGCAGGAATAAATGGGACTTTGCTTCAGCCGTGTTACAGTCAACAAGGTGGCTGCAGTCTGCTCAGTGAGAAATAGCAGCACTCTGCTAGGGCGAGTTTAATGCAATGTTTCTTGGAGATAAAGCACTTTGGGGAGTGAGGAAGCCACCCAAACGTGTCTGAAAATGTAATTTCTGACCAATCGATGTTTCTTCGCCCAAGGGGCAGCCAGGCATTAACAAACAGGTCTCGCTAAATGTGTTTTCATCACCTGACATTCACACACAAGCGGACCAGTGGGAAGGTCCAGTCTGGCCATTGAAACCATTACAACCGCTCTGTCCTTGTGGCCAGGTTTTGCGGTGATGATCTCCATAGCAGGTCGCGGCAGCGAGTGCCTGGGTGCGATTCCCCCGGCTGTTGAACCATTGCTGTGCCGTGTTACTGAATCCCCTCCTGGGGGGACAATAAGTCAACAGCTAATTTTTTTTTTTTTAATATTTCTTTAACAAAAGCTTTTTCCCACAAAGAGCTTTTGGAGACGTATCTCTGTCTTCAGTGAATAGCATATGCTGGTATGCCACTTCAGCTTTCGGTGAGGTGCTTTGGTGCAGGAGAAACGCTGCGGCAGGACTTCCCCTGAGCGGGGTTTGCCCACCCCTGCCCCTGCCAACACGCACGGTCCAGCCTCGATTCTTCTGCCGCTACTCTCTTGGCTGCCCACTGAGGGTTTATATCAGAAACTTAAGAAATGCTGAGGCTGGGGGTATTGGGATGGTTTGGTTATGGGAGGATTTCTGCGTCTGTGCCAGACCTAGCTCCTGCACTTCTCCACTCTGACCTGGGACCGTCTGTGCCAGTTTGCGAAGGTGGCACTGCCGCGTGTCCCCAGGGTGGGCAGGAACCGGCATCGCTGCAGGCAGGGTCCCTGCGGGAGCCTTCACTGAGAAGACCTGAAAGAGAGCCTGGGGGGGTCCAGAGGGTTTCGCTTACAGTGTGCTTTGGCCTTGATCCACCTTCCCTCCGGCTGGGCTGGGCAGCCCCTCGCAGGGATGTATTTCTTGCAGCGGGAATCTCTGTACGGAGCGCGCCGAGTCCAAGTCAGGGTTCGCTATGCCCCGCAGATGTTTGCTGACAGGGTGTTGATGCTCTGTGATGGTTGCCCAGACTGGAGCATGGCACCTCTGAGCCTTCTGTTGGCAGTAACCAAACCGCCGGCTGGTCCCAGAGCTGGGGTCCAACCACCCAGCCTGCCTGCAGGTCCATGCCCAGTGTCCCTGTGGGAAGGTGCCCGCTGAGCATAGCCACTCCTCGTGGCTTTGGGTGTAGTTTCCTTGGGTTGTTCTTCCAGGCACCGTCGTACGGCTCTGTGTGGGGTGGCACTTTAACCCGGGCATTATTTCTTTCCCGCGTAAGAGCAGGCATTGCTGTGTGATGCTGAGCGTGTTTTCAGTGTAGGATCACCCCAAAAAAGGGGCAGGGTGCTCAGTTGCTGAACTCCGTTATAAGGGCAATATGCAAATGCACTGCTTGATCCTGATGAACAGGAAACAATCCCAGATCCCGGCTGCCAGCCCAGTGAGCTGACAGCTGGCATCCTTCGCACTAAACAGAGCCGTTCGTAAACACAGCCAGTGATTTTATCCCGGGCTGCAGCGCGGGGCCTTGAGCCCGGCTGTTTCTTGTGCTCGTCCCAGAGCTGCACTGGAATGACCCCAAGCTCCGCTCATCCTCCCCGCTTTGTACCCACTCCTCTGCATGGGGACAAGACCCACGTCCCTGTGTCCCAGCTGGGGCTCAGCTCTGAGCTTCCTCCTGCTGGTTTTGGATGTGTTTCAGTGGCTGGTCCCGTGTTTGTGGTCCCCGTCCCTCAAATCCCTGTCCTCAGGCATGCTCTGGCAGAAAGGTATTTGCACCCCCCAAGCACGGGGCGATGCTAACCTCTGAGATGGCAGCACTGCAGCCGGGTGTCTGAGGGGAACAGGCTGAGTTCTGGAAGCGCTGAGCATTCCTCCCACGGCTGCTGGTGAGACGCCAGCACCGCTGAAAATCTTGGTGCCCTATATAGGCGCTGACACGCAGACGAGGCGCCTAACCTAAAGATGCCTACACCTGAAACACGCACTTGGGCTTTTGCTCTGTTTATTTTAGCTCCCTCATTCCCGATCAGGTCTCATCAGGGCATGGGGATTAGCACATTCCTCCTCCTCCTCCTCCTTCTCCTCCAGTGGAGGCTTTCCTGCTTGCGGTGAGAGCGGGATGCCAGGCATGGGCATCCCTCTGAGCGGGCACCAGCTGCCAGCCCGGCCGTCGGCGTTGTGCAGGACTGCAACGGAGCAGGGTCTCGCAGCCCATCTCCAAGCTCACGCACAGTCCTTCCTCTGCAAGGCTCAGCTGCTCGATGGGACCGCAGGGACCCTTCTAGCTCATTAGGAAAGGCAGGGAGGTGCGCATTAGAGCGCCCTCAGCATCTCTAGGACCTTTTCGCCCAGCGGGCAGAGCCCGGTGCCCAGACTTGACAGCGCCCGCCCTTTTGGGAGAGCCCAAACTTTCTGGAAAGTGATTGCAGGCAGTGCCAGGAGCTGCCGGGCATTAGGCTGGGAACGGCTCGTCTTGCTGCAGCGGGCAATGCTGCGTTTTCGGCACTGCACCTTGTTTGCTTCTAAACTGTATGTATTTTAGTTGCGATGTAGGTTTTGCAGAGGAATGCCAAGAAAAAAAAAAACTACCTCTGCGTTTAAACAAGAGCCCCTCGAAGTGCCGCTCGGTGGGGAGGAGGCAGCTGCGCTCACGCTGCCGGCGTGCTGCCCGCCTGCGTGGCACGCTTTGCTGCCGGCGGCGGGAGGGTTTGTTCATGTGGCACTTCTCCAGCCGTCAGGCAGCTGTCAGCGTGTGCCTGGAGCAGTCGGTGGCTTTTCCTGGTGCTCACCAGCAGAACTCGCTGAGCTTCTTCTGGACCGGGGGTGCTGGGGGCTGGAGTCCTTTCCCTGGGGTGATCCCCGCTCCGTCCCTCAGCCGGGGAGGTGGGCTGCCCGTCCCCGGTGCTGAGCATGCCTTCCCCTCTCACATGTGTTCGTAAGCAGGACGTGTGCGTCTTCCTCTCCCTTTCCCCTTCCTCTTGCTCGTTCCTTCTCCCCCTCTTTACTTTCTTTTTTCGTCTCCTCCCATCTGTCCTTCTCACATCAGGCTATTTTGGGGGTTGAGATTCTCACTGTCAATATGGTAGGAACCGTGGTGCATCTCATGTCTTAGAGGATGAACACTACTTCGGGAAGCCTTCCCAAGCACTTACCTCGCTTGGTTCATTATAACCCCCCTGCCTTGCCCCCATCTTGGAGGCATTTCAAGAGCAGGGGCTAAAGGGCACTAAATCTGATGGCTCTCTACTCTGGCTCAGAGTCCCCGATCTCAAAATGCCTCGGAGCCTTGCAAGTGGTTATTAAGCAACCTGAAGCCAAGTGTGGTGTTGGCAGGTCATTACTTGTGTCTTTGTAACTTCCAGGGGCTTTAAGTCAAGGCATGTTTGTTTGGTTTTGGTTTTTTTTGCTTGAAAATGATGGCTGTAAATTGAATAGGAACTGCATGACTAGAAGTGAATTTTTAATACCCTTCATTTACCAAAATACCTCCCAGAAAAATCAGGAGACAGCGGTGAAGGCACAGAGCTGGCGGATCTCTGTGCAAGCTCAGCCGAGCTGCTGCCATGCTTTGCTGCTCTCTCCTCCATCCGAGCATCTTCGAGCGCTTGAAACCCAGGGACAGTATTTGGCCTCAAATTATCTGCACGAGGCAGATGAGCTAAATGCCACTCAGATCCCGCAGCACCGTGGCAGAGCTGGGAGGGGAGCTGGGACTCGGGGCCGGCTACCTTCCCCTCCCTGGAGCCAAGGGGACTGCATCTGCAGCCTGAATCCTTTGGGGAAGCGGGTCCCGGGGGATGCTGCCCGCATCCCTGCCCAGCTCGAGGGAGCAGAGCTGCCTTTGCTGGGGTGTGCTGGGGTCGGAGCCGGAGCCGAGGAGGCAGGATGGGGTGAAAAGGTGGCTGCTCAGCCGAGGAGCTGCTGCGCAGCGTGGGTGGGCAGGTGATTGCTCTCTCTTGTACATAAGCAAGGTGTATTAGTGGCTTTTGTTCTAATAATAAATACGCCATTGTCTCGTCACCTTCTAATAACACCTTTCCATTTTTTAAGGGGCTGCAGCTTGAAACGCGATGACAGACCTGTCTCTGTAGCAGCGAAGTTTCTCGCCCCTCTGCTCCGCTCCTTTCTCTCATCCTTCCCCGCTCTGCCCCTCTCTCCGGGAGATGCTGTTTCTGCCAGCCGGGAGCTCGGTGTCGTGGTTTAATGGTTTGCAGGGCTGAGACGAGGGGCCTTGGCTTTCCCTGTCCGGGTACAGCATTTCTCTCCCAGATCCTGGGCATTGGAGGGGAGCGAAGGTCGGGCTCGCTGCCTGTGTCCTAGTTATCTTCCGTGGTAGGAATGAGATGAGTGAAGGTTTGGCTGCTCAGGGATACTCAGGGAGGCAGATCTGGATGAAATAAAAAAGTGAATTTAAAGTAGATTATCTAAAACACATTGAAAGTCAGCGTAACCTTTCTGACGCCGTTAAATGGCTTTAATTCTGTATATTGTAAATCTACTTTCTTTTCAAGTGAGACTGTGTACAAAAGGGTTCATGCCGTTCTGCTAATCCCCTCTAGCAGTTAACCTGGATTAATTGTCAGAGAAGTGACACTGCAGACAAGTCCACAAAGACTGGGGTGGAGTCTGAGGAGCAGCAAAGGGAGGACACTTGTGCAGCCCCTCTGGTGCTGGGTTAGCAGCTCTGCTCTGGCCGGGCTTGCACTTAAAAGTTTTGGGGATCTGGAAGACAACTGTTTTTCAGATGAGAATTAGAGCGATTTTGAGTTTTCTTAAATTTTTTTCTGTATTTTCTCAGCAATTAGACTGTTCATGAGAATTTGGGTGACTGGTGGGAAGAAGGAGAGGTTTCAGTGTGGCATCTCAGGGTCGCTTCTTCCCCCTGTGATCGGCACAAAGCAGTTAGTTCACTGGGAGGCCGAGAGCACCTTTTTGTTACTATTTTATCGCACCTGATTTAACCACAGCATAGAGTGGCCAAAGCCACTGCTGGGGAGGTCTGTGGTCTGTCCATCACATTGGAGTCCCTTTTATTCACGCTGCCTTTTTTGTGAGAGAGGTGTTTATTTGCCTCGCGAGCCCGTGGCTTGCCTGTTTGGGAAAGGTGTCCTGGGAATCACGCTGGCGCATCCCGCTGCTCCGGGATCCATGGTGATGCCAGACCTCTGGGGTCTGCAGGACCCCATCGTGCTGTGTGATTAAATGGGCTGTTGCTGTTTGGTTTTCAGGAGTGTTCTCCTGCCTTGTGGAGCTGCAGCTGAAATAAGCCCCTGCTCATACAGTCTGCCTGGTTGCCAGCTGGCAGTGTAATGGGAGAAAACCAAATCATTTGCTGTTTCTTTCCCACAAACGTCTCTGTGTGGCATGAAAGGCTCCTGTGCAAAACCAAATGCGAGTGGAGGGGCTTGAACAGCCCTTGCTGCTAACGTGGGATAATCCAGTTTGGCAGGAGGGAGGCGAGCTGGCGAGGCTCCTTCCTGGGGCTACGCTTTCCTCTGGTTTGCAGCTGGAGAAAGTCTGGGTTGTTTGTCACTAACAAATGCCAGGGCTGCTCCAAGGGATGGCACAGCTGATAGACCCACCCCCGGGGCTTGTTATCGCTGGGGACGTGGCACGAGAGAGCACTTGGGCATGAACCGGCTTACTGCCCCGTGATCATCGCACCAGCGAGTTAGAATTTAGCAGGGCAGGGGGGCGAAGGTGGCAGGTCAACGGCTTCCTTTTCACGAGCGGATTATTCGTGGGCAAGGCTGGGTGTGCGGCCCCAGGGGCCCAAACCCAGGCTGGGGGGGCTGCATGCGGGAGCCTCCCTCCCTGCAGCCTTCACACAGATAATAAAAGAAGAGTGGTAGCAAAGTAAATCATGTCGCAGGGAGGCCCTCAGCTCAGGGATGAATTAGCTTTCCTTTGGACTCGCATTTTAATTGAAATGTCGATTTATTGCTTTTATTTCGTTTGAACTATGCTGGAGTGCTGTGGACTCAAAAAGCACAAAGTAAAATAAAAGAAAAACCTTTACGAGCTGCAACTGCCCCCTTCGCTTTGGTTGTATTTCTCGATTGCCTTGAGTCACATTAAATAAGGACAGGAAAGAGGGCACTGCTGGACAGTGGGAGGCAGGGAAGGGCTCCAGCTCAGGTAATAGGGACCTGTGGCCATCCGCAGGGATGGGTATGTCTTGAAGAGAGTGTTGGTTTTGCAACAGGAATTTTTTCTCTTTGCAGCTGCAATTGCTTTGTTTCATAGCACCGCACTGCTGGCTGGCTGGCTGGCTGCGGGATGTACAGTACACAAGCACGGTCCCTTTGCCTCCCACCCACTCTCTCTGTGTTCTTCTTTCTTGCCCTGCCATGACCCCCCCCATGTTACCCTCATCATTCTTTTCTGGTCCTTTATTTTATTTTGTTTTCCCTTCTCTGGTTATCACCTGCGTCTGTAAAATCAGCTCTGTGAAGGTGTGCGTAGGAGCAAGGCCACGTTAGGTTCCTAAAAACACCCCAACCAGCATCTTTCAAAATCTTAATTTCTCCGCAGAAAGTGTGACACTGATTTGAGACAGAGCAGTGATGAAGTTTGTGAGATTCATTAACACTTCCCGCCCCGCCCCCCGCCCCAAAAGCATACAAAATGTTTTTATCCGTGGAGCTGAGTCCTTAAAGGGGCCGTACACCGGCAAAGCCACCAGAGCATCACCGGGTCCCCAGCATCCCCACCTGGGGACCTCGGCAAGGACACGTCCCAGGCATGGTGGGACCTCCGGCCGAGCCCTTGGGCAGTCGCTTGTCCCTCCGGCATTGACGTTCCCCGGCACAGCTCCGGCTCTCGCGCTGGTTTCTGCCTGGCAGCTGTACGTTTCCCTCACCTCCTGTGATGCTCTCGCTCTGTAGGCCGCACGCCGAGGACTTCAGCGTGGATTCCTCCTTCTCGCAGTAAGTCCACCGCACGCGTTTCCTTGCGCCGGCGCTGCGGGGAGTGGGTGAGGGCTGCTGTGGCACCGCCGGCCCCAGGGGCCATCACTCTTCTACCGGGGAAAAGCCAGCTGTGTTCTCTGGAGAGCAAAAACCCCTTGCCATCTGGGGTGTTTGTGTGGTGTGTACGCTCATGGTGTCTCATGAGCCATGTATTTTGGGCAGTACCTGCCGCCAAGAACAGTGGTTAGCCTTGACTTTAAATTAGTGGTAGATTATTCTGCTTTTAAGGGAGCTGATAAGCATGAGGTTGGTCCTTTACTGCTCTTGGCACAGAGGAGTTGTGTACGGGACCGGCAAACCCTTCTGAAAGAGCGATGGTTCCCACCATGGGGAGGACTAGCTGCGCTCAGAGACAGACAAGTTTCTTGGTGAAGAAGTGATATCTTTGGCAGCAAATTGGTGATTACCCATTAGCGATGAGCTCCATGCGCAGACTCTAATTAAACAATCCAGATTCATCAGCAGAAGCAATTATAGGAGCAGACTCATGAGTGTCAATATCCAATGTTGCAAAACAAATAAGCCAAACAAAACACAGCGTGTTATTCCGTTGCTGCTTCTCTTTCTGGGTTTTAATCTTTTTAATTATTATTATTCTATTAAGAGCAAGTGGTGCCGCTGCCCGGCCGCGAGCAGCATGGGGACAGGGGTTGGGCTGCTCCGTGCATTCTCCGTGAGGCTGCCGAGACCTTGGATGGGAAACGCAGCGGGAAGATGACTTGCGGGATAAGCGTGTCCTTGTCCAGGACCCATCGCTGGGGATGTGTGTCCTCGCACAGTGCCGAGGGAGAGCCCTCTGCCCCCACGGGGCGAGGCCTGGATCAGGCCCCCGCATAGCACATCGTTGCTGGCAAGGGCTCCCCGTCCTCCCTGGCTGAGCACCCAGCTTCGGGAGCAGGCTGTGGGCCGGGGTCCGCTCCCCCACTTGCTGCAGGCATGTCAGTAGGGTTGCACGTGGGCACGGCACGGAGCCCCTCGGTGCTCCCCGGCTCCTCTTGGACGCAGTCGCCTTGTGTCACCTTCCCGCAATGCGCGCTTGTGCCGATACCCAGAGCAGCGCTGTCCCTCGGGAATGGCCTCAACCCAGGGCTTCCAGCCTGGGGAGGCACCGGAGCAGCCCTGGGATGAAGCAGGGTGTCCTGCTTCACCCTGGAGCCAAATTTGCTTTTTTGGGGACGCGGGGTGCTGCCAGCTCGGCGCCGCGCTGCTGGCCCTGCCGTGCATCACAGCCCCTTGCTCTTTGGTACTGAGGGCACTTGCATGGAGAGACCTTCGACTCCAACCCCTGAGTGCATCCCTGCTGCCTCCTGCGCTTGCTTTGGTGCCTGAAAATGAGCTCTACACCTGCTAAATACAGTCGGAGAGAGATGATGGCTGCCTTTGGGGAACAAGGAATTGATGAACTCTTGCAACGTAAAAATCCCATTTTCATCGCAGTGTCCTCCCTAATGAAAAAACCAGGAAGAAGAAGTCCAGCAGCGGATTTCTTTTTTATCACTACAGATTCTTGTGTACTTTCCTGCAGTGTGTGTCAGGGCTGGCCAATGTCTGTGTCGCGGCTCAGCAGAGCCCTTGGGCCCTCAGCGTGGTGTCTCCTGCCCGGCCTTTGTCCCACCGACACAGGAGTGCTTGTGCAGATGAGTTCAGGGCATCGTTCATCTCACGTGCAGGATGAGTGGCCAGTGCGTGTGAAGCCAACCTTGGTCTTGGGCAGAGTTTTTCCAGAAGTGGCTGCTTGGAGCTTGCTTTTCATCTCCCCAGAATAAAATTGCAGTATTACTGCTGGAGCCGGGATGCCATTACCTGCATCCAGCTGTGTTTAATTTGCTGCAGAGTGGTTGGCAATATCACTCCTTTCTTTGGGCAAAAATCACACTCCATAATAAAACAGGAGATGCGACTTTTTCTGATTTATTCCCATGATAAATGCATGAAATCTTGAAGAAACAAGTTTTTGAGCTGGTCCTGGGGCAATGTGTGCCACAGCATCCTGATTCCCAGTGCAGCGTGTCTATTGGTGCGGGACTCAATTTTGCTGATCATCGTTCGTGATGTGCCTCGGCGTGTGCTCTGCCTGGAGCCGGAGCAGCCAAGCCAGCTCATTCCTGGTGCTGCGTGGCTCCAAGTGCTCCATCAGTGCAGTGGGGCCACCCCAGCAGCCTGGCCGAGCGGCCGGAGCCGGCAGGAGCAGCTGCCTTCTCACAGGGCTGCGACGGTGCCGTGGTGGCTGCGACGGTGCCGTGGTGGCTGCGACGGTGCCTATGAGAGGCTGATGCGGGACCTGCTGAGTGCCTCGGAGCTGGGTGCTGCCACGATCTATGGGGAGCGTCTGGGACTGTGCAGAACGAGGGTGGAAGCGGCTTCGGTGTTGCACCTTCTAAGGGATGGGGGACAAGAGCGATTCATAGAAAACGGGCAGATTTCCCCTGTTCGCAATACTTGGCCTTTGGGACCACGCAGACTCTCCCACTGGTCTCCCAAGCACTCTCAGGTACCTCCCGGGCGCTGAAAGCTGCCCTCCTGGTCCCAGCCCTTTGCCCTGAGAGAGGTCTCCCCTCTCCCCTTCCCTTTACGGGTCAGCAGCATTGGCCAGGGTGGGGGTATGCCCCACAAAGCGGGGAGAGGCGAGCAATGCCCCAGCTCCCAGTCCCTCTCTGGTTACTTCGTGCTTTCTTGTTTAAAAATGTGCCAGAGATTTGTTGGAGAAGCTGCTGCAGTGAGAGATGTTCAGGGGTGTTTGATAAACCCCTGGAGAAGCTGAGATAGTGATGGAGGAAAGCTCCCGGCCACGGTGCTGGTGAACGTGCTGGTGGTGCTACACGGCTCGGTGGGAGGGTGACCAGGTGTTCAGCCACGTTCGGCTTGCAGCATGGCACCAATCCTGCCCGGCTGCTCCGCAGGAGGGGTGAATCCGTGCATCTCCCCAGCCGATGAGGGACACGGTGCAGCATGCTGCCGCTGCCCGGCGAGCACCGCAGCCTGGACCACCGCCGGCTGCCAGCCGAGCCTGGAGCTTGCAGAAGAGGCGATGAAGCAAAACCAGGTGTCAGATTTTGCAAAGCGCTTGTTGCGGGCTGATCCCTGCCCGGTACATGGGGGGGATGCAGGGGACAGGGGGTGCGGTGGGAGATGCCCCCCCCGGAGCCATGCAGCCCCACGTGGTTTTGAAGCCGTTTTCTTGCACGCTCGCCGGCACTGAGCCGGTACAGCCTTGTTGAAACCCACAACCCTCCTCCTTTGAGTAATTGTTCAATTACTGCTTATTGAGCGTGGGGGCAGCCTGTTCCCTGTTTCTCACTTTGGCAGGCGCCCAGGTTTTCTATACGCACACAGCCGTACAGCTATTCCCCCTTGCCATCTCAAAACCGTGTGCTGGGAGCAGCTCCTCGAGCTGGGAGCTCTGGTAGGAAGGGCCGTAGCTGTCCCCCACCCTCCGCTCGGCCCGGGATAGATGGAGGATGGCAAACACATAGGTCGCAGAGGTGGTGTTCAGTACACAAAGCTCACTTGGTGTCATCCATCTTGCTTTAGCTTCTGTACCCGAATGCCTGTTACCGTCAAGAAAACAGTGGAAAAAAGGAAAGAGCATCTCTGAAGGAAATCAGGAGGGCTGGCAGCTGCGGGAGGTGTGCCTGGGTTGTTCGTGTGGTTGCCATCAGCAGGTATCTGAGCCGTAGGCTGGCTGGCTGGTTTGGTGGTTTATTTGGGAAGGACTTTGGCCTCTGCTCAGCTTCCCCTGATGCCCTGCAGGGCCGTGCTGGCACTGGCCGCCCTCTGTGCCGGGCCGGTGGCTGAGCAAAGGACTGGCAGCAGCCCGGCTGCGGGGTGGTGCCTTTACAGCACCCTGCCTTTTGCACAATATCATCTGCTGTTCCTTGAGCTGCAGAATGCTGAGAGTGGAAATGTTGCAGACTGGCGCTTCCAGCACCGCTCCTCACCTTCCTCTGCCCGGGGCCGCATCTGGTACCCACAGCCCATCCCCAGTGAGCCCGCCTGGGCCATCAGCACATTTCTTTAATTTCAGCTATTGTATGCCACAGCCGCATTTCTTATGTGTTTGACCCATGTGTTTTTGCAGGGAGGATGCAGAGCTGTCCTCCGGGCTCAGCCAGAGTGGGGGGGTGAAGTGGGGTCTGATTTGAGAGTACATCATCTTGGCAGAGAAGGGTGTTAGCAGCCACCAGAATGCAGAGATTTTGGTTTTGTTTTGGTTCCCTCCCCCACCCCCCATATCTCTGAAGAGTCTCGTTTGCATCCCACTACATGTTGGGGGAAGCTTCTTGAGAAATTTCCTGGAACAAGAAGGGCATTTCCCACCCAGCCAGAGCGTGAGAGCAGGGACTGGGGCTGCGGAGGAATGCTGAGATTTTTTTCTTGCCTTTCAAGAGCCACATTTTTTTGAAGATACCCTTCTCATGGCAAGAAATGGAGAGCAAAAGCTCCCTGGGCACCTAAGCCCTTCTTTGGAAAGCAGCAGGGAGCCTTTGGGCAGCGTCCCGGTGCAGGGGGTGGCAGCTCGCTCCCGTGGCCGGACGGTGGATTTTGGAGCCGTCTCAGTTTTCAGGCCATGCCTGCTGGCTGTCACATGCCGCGGGGACCGAAGGGGAGCTGCCTGCACCCGACTGCCCATGTAAGTCTCCCGGGGACGCAGAGCTCAGGGGTACGTCTCTGTCCCCTGTCCCTGCCTGCACTGCCCATGCGGGTGAGCCCTGGCGTGGGGTTGCACGTGGGTTGCTATTTTTCGTGGTTTACTTGTCTTTAAGGGGAACGTGTTTATCCCCAGCTCTCTGGGGAAGGCACAAGTGTGGAGCTGGGGCTGTGCTCCTCGGTGTCTATTTTAATGCCGTCGAGCCAGGCTGTGCTTGTCCTGGTCTTGCACCCTGCACTTTTCTGAAAAAGCTATCATGTCTTTTTTGGGAGCTTGTCATCTCAGAACAAATTGCCTCTAATCTTAGATTAATAAAATACAATAAATAACCGAACAAAGAAAATGAAATTGCTCAGGCATTATGAAGTGCATAATAGCGGTAATTACACTTCCAAGCAGAGGGCTTGTAACTAAACTTGTACCGTGATGATTATCTGTGGCCCGGGGAGGTTCAGCTGGGGCGAGGCGGGGGGACCGGCGTGCTGCCTGCTCCCTTCCCGCAGGGCTTGCTGCTGCCTGCACCCCTCGGTGCTGCCCGGGCTGGGCTGGCACCGCGCTGCCCGGCCGGTGAGAGGGATGCCCGGCTGGCAGGAGAGATGCCCGGCCACAGCAGTGGGGAGGGGGCAGTTTGAATGGCCCAGCTTGGCTGAGCTGCCGCGAAGGCAGAGCCCGTCGGGGTGTGTGTTTTGGGGTGGTAATGCAGTCGGAGTTTAGTTTGACTTTTTATTTGAAGTTAACTTCTTGACAATGAAATTAAAGAGTACATTTTAGATGACGCAATCTCCTTCCCTCAGCTGGAGACGGAGTAGGAGCTTTGATGCTTTTGGATGGTTGCTGCTGCCTGGTAAAAGCTGTCGCTCGTTCAGCCGTGGGCCGGTGCTGGGGTGTTGGCTTAACCTGGTGCCTGCAGAGCGGGGGCAGTGTCAGACCAGGGCAGTGTCCTGGTCCCCGTCATGCCGAGCCTGTCATCCAGACAGACAGACTCCCCATGGGACGGTCACCCCACGGGTGCTGCTGGGGCTCGGCAGAGCGTCAGCCCGCAGGGTCCCTACAGCTCCAGGGGCTCAGCCCAGAAGGCAGCGAGGGCAGGTTGTCTGCACAGGAATGTGTTCTACATGCTTTTATTTCTTCATCTCTTTGCAGTGATAAATATCCTCTTTCCCCTCCAAGACCTGCTTCAGTTGCTTTCCAAGTGTTTCTTCTTCCTGCAGCCATTATGACGGATAAATACATGGGCTACTTTGTCATAAAAAGCTAGGTCTCTTCCAATCATTCGGTTCTTTTATCCATCAGTGTTTATATTCATGGTCTCGAGGTGGGCTGCAACGCTATAGATCAGCAAACCATCTGTCTGGCGACAGAGATTTATATTGCTGTTTGTTTCTTTGGTACAGAAGCGAATGTCTGGGAGAGGAATCGTGCTCCCTGAAGTCTCCTTCTCCTCGATGCGCTTAATCCTCAGGGACTCTGATGAATGGGGTGCCCAGCTCTCACGACGGAGCTGAAGGCCAGTTCCTAGCATTTCCTGGGTATTTTTAATAAGGAGAAGGAGCAATTAGCTTGTGTGTGCAGTGTCATGAGCAATTGTGGCATGAGCTGATTTATGCCCTGACACAGATAAATTATTTGCCAAGTCTGGCTTTGGGAATGATTAATTTTAACACGTGTTAAACCTGTGCTTACAAAGCTCTGCGTTTATGGCTGCTTGCTCCTAAGGCATCGTGCTGGCTGAGCCAGCGCTCATAAATTCTCCTGCTCGCTCCCCAGTGCTCGCCGTCCCCGCAGCAGGGTCCGTGGTTGCCCACCCGCCTGCCCGCTCCCTTCTCGTGCCAGCGAGTGCGGCTGGTGAACACGGTGCGGTGGGTTCGGTGCAAAGCCCCTCTGGCTGCCCTCCCTGCTCCTCGGGCTGGCCGGTCCCCGTGAGCGCTGGGGTCCCAGGGGAGACACAGGCTTGGGTCCTGTCCCTACCGCTGCCGGCTGGGGATGTTTGGGGTGAGGTATGTTCTTGGTTAGACCCCGTAGCTGCCGCCTCAGGTGCATTTGCATTTTAGCATTTTCTTCCCTCGATGCTACGATATGTCCCGGTGAGGAGCGACGCGGTCGCATCGCTGCCGACGGGTTTGCTGAGAGCTGCCAGCCGTACCTGGGCATCCTTCCTCTTGGCATTCTAACCAGCACAAATGCCAAATATCTTAACAGGATTGGTGACTGCCCCACTGAGGCTGTTGGTTATTGTCACCTCCGTTACGGAGCTGATCGGTGCGTGGCGTCCTGCCGGGGGACCCGGGCAGGGCATGGGGTCCACAGAGGACATACCTGCAGGTGGGCAGCAGGAGCTCAGCGTTTGCTTCCCGGGTAAGGCTCCTGATTTCTTTCCTCTCCAGCACCGTCTATGGGGACAAGGTGCCCCTGCAGCGTGGAGCCCCTCGGCTCTGCCCGCAGCAGCTCTGGAGCCGGAGTGGCTCGGACGAGTACATCTCACCCACCTCCCGGGCTGCACCTGGTCCAGGCTGTGCTGCTCCAGCAGCATTAGGGAGATGTTGAAGGACGGGGTTCTCGGAGTGGATCAGCCACCCCCAGCCTGTCACCCGGTCCCAGCCAGCCACCAGACCAGGCAGCTGCCGGTGGTTCCCGCTGCGTCACTCCAAGGGAGGTTAAGCCAGAGAGCAGTTACTATCTCATGGCAGAAGCGTGCAAAGTTTGATAACCCGTATAAAATTTTATCCCAGCTATCGTGCCTGAGGTGATGGGTTTCTCTCTGTGCGTTTGCTTTTTGTACGTAAGAGCCTCGTAAATTAAAAATCTGACTCTTCAACCTGGTAAGGGAGTCCATGAGAAGCCCCGAGGAGCTCTCAAGGGGGTGACTTGCTTTTTACATGCTGGGCAGTTTGCCCATGAGCAGTCAGGCTGGCTGTGAAATGCCAGCGGGCACTGGTGGGCACCAGGACGAGGGACTCCTGAGCAATGAGGGTCTCATAAAACCCTTTCCCAATTTGCTGCCCGATCAGCTCAGCAGTAACGCTCAGTAAATATTTGTTCATCCGTCTGTTGTCAGAGCGTGTAGCAGCTGCTTTCCAATAAATCACGATTTGGTGGCGTGTGCCAGGCAGCGCGCTCGGCTGGAGCTGGCACCACGTGTGCACCAGGGCTGTACAGGTGAAATAAAATGGGATGATAATGGCTCTCACTGTGAATTTGCTTGCTTTGGTCTGTGCCTTGGCTTGGTAATATGCCTGATTAATGAGATCTTGATGACCTCTTCCAAGCAGTTAAAAAAATAGTGATAATAGTAGCACTTACTTAACAGAGCTGTTGAATACAGTGAAATAGGGGAAACGGCTAATTCATTGCACTTAATTCCATTATCAGCTGTAACAGTAATGAACAGACTTTGTCTTGCTCAGAGACTGAAGCCGAGGCATCAGAAAACAATCTCTTTTCGCCTGCACTTAGCAGGCAGGAGTGTCATTTATAACGCTGCCTAGTGTGAATAAGTGGGTTTGCAAAGGGCTGCGGGCGTTTATAAAGTAATAGGAGAGGTGGGTGGCAGATGAGCTGAGCAGAGACCAGTTTTCCCTGCACAGTCTTCATCCAGGTCTGCTTGATCCCAGACCCCGCTGGCATCTGTGGTGAGGAACCTCCAGCCTCGGTGAGGCTTTCCCCGATCCGCGCGGTCGTGAGCATCCACCCGGCATGGGGGGGGCGGCAGGAAGGCTGCGGATGGGGATCAGGGATGGGGACTGGAGCAGCTGATGGTGAAGAAGCACCTGTGGTGGTCACAGCGGCGGACGGGCCATTTTCAGTTTCACCTGCAGCTCCTCCTTGCCGGTTTCTGCAAAGTGCCCCGGCGGGCAGCTCCCTGCCACGGCGCCTTGTCCCTGTGCTACGGAGTCACCAGCAGCTCCGAATGCCAAGTGACGTTGAGAGTTGGTTGGCAGCTCCTGGGTTTTTCTGGAATGGCCAAATGCGGTATCTTAGCAACAATGGGAATTTTTCTGCTTTTAGATCAGATTTGTTTTTTAACAGCTTCAATGCTGAATGTTGCTCCTACCCGGGCAGAGCCAGGGCATGGGCATACCAGGGATGTCACCGTCACCGGCTCCTGCTCTGCTGCAGCCATGGGACGTCGGGGCAGATAAGATATTGCTGAGGGAGACTGCTCCAAGGCCACCGCTTCTCTGTGAGGCTTTGAATGTTGTAAAGCGTGTGGGAAAGGAGAAGCTTGCAAGTCTGATGTCAGCTGGTTACACGTGAATGAAAGCAAAGCCCTCAACCCAAAGCAGAGCTGGCCCCGTGGGTCACATCTGCTGCTTTGGTAGTCGTCGATGCACCATGTCTTGGTGTTCACGGCTGGTGGTAGCAGTGATTTGGTACTGTGGGAGCAGCTGGGAGCCTGGGGCTGAGCCCAGGGTCTGCTGTGGGCTGCTCTAGGGGGGGTCACCCAGCTGGGATGGGGGGACGGAGCTCCTGTGGGGCTCCAGGTCCGACCTGCCCCCCCTGCTGATGGGCTCCTCTGGGCGCTTTCTCCACAGGGTGCAGGTTGAGTTCTACGTGAATGAAAACACCTTCAAGGAGCGGCTGAAGCTCTTCTTCATCAAAAACCAGCGATCGAGTGAGTGCTCCACGCACAGAGTGAGCGTCTGCTGGGAGAAACCAAACCCTGCCAGATCTCGAGAGCCCTGCTCTGTCCTCGTCATGGGACGAGAAGCCATTGCCATCTGCTGGTGGCCGTTTCCCCGTGTGTCCCCAGCGCCGGCTGCCCTGTTGGCCTTTCTGTTGGGTGTTGGCCAACTTGGTTTGGGGGGGATGTGGTTGAATTGGGAGGAGGGAATGCTGCCTGTCACCTTTGCTCGCTGGGGACAAACACAACATGGGAAGCAGCTGGGACAAGTTGGCCGGGAGCAGGGTGGGCATTGGGATCTGCTTGGGGGGGCAGTCAGGGCGCAAAGGTCCCCGTCATGGAGCCGGCTGTGCTCCCCCTGCCTGCAGGGAGGTCAGCGGCTGTGGGGACAGCCAAGGCAGGCTGTGAGTTACCCGCTCCTGCTCCAGCCATCCGGGTTAACCTCCACTTGACTAATGGTGTTTTTATTTTCTTTCTCCGAGATGTCATTAGCTGTTTGGAGGGAGTCTGCTCGTTAATTTATAAATTCACATTTTCTTTTCCTCCCTGCATCCTGTCGTCTTGTTAAAAAGCTGGAGTGTAGCACAACAGGGTGCCCACGGGGAAGTTTTTAATGAAAATGTGATGAATTTCTCACTTGTAATTTGAGTAATAACCCAATGAACTGGCTGGGGAGGGAAGAGCGGATAAAGCAGCAGCTTTTGCTCACTGTCCCTCCTCCTGCAAGCTGTTTGCAGTGCGGTGAGCAGAGCGGGGCCCTGGCCTTGCCTGTCTGATGCTTTTTAATGGATGCCTGCTAATGAGAGGGTTACACTCCAGCAGCTCCTCATTCGTCTCTCACATCTATTGGGGCCAGAGAGGAGCTGACTCATCGTTGCTTATTTCTGTATTAGTTTCCTGTATATCTGACACTGGGTAGGATGGGTAGAGCCCTGGGCAAAGAGTGAGCAACGCCCTGCAAAACGTGTGGGAAACTAAAGGTGCTGTGCTCTGGGGTGCAGAAGGTGCCTGGGGTGCGTGGGGTGTGCTGCCTGGCCCACGCTGTGCTCCCCTCTGCCGCAGGTCTGAGGATCCGGCTCTTCAACTTCTCCCTGAAGCTGCTCACCTGCCTCCTGTACATCGTCCGCGTCCTGCTCGACAACCCCGAGGAGGGCATAGGCTGGTGAGTGCCGCTGCCGACGCCGGGCTCCCCAGCCCAGCCGGGGCGATGGCGAGCGTGGGTGCAGTGGCAGCCACTCACGGTGGGTGCGAGGCTGCGTGACGGATGGCTTTTCTCACTCCAGCTGTTTGAACTGGTAGTTTAGCAAAACTCGTCGGTCCTGGTGGGCTTTGCTCCCTGCTCAAACCCCGTGGATGTCTGCTGGCCCCGCACGGTGCACGGGGAAAAGGTGGTGGAAAAATTCAGTGTCACGTTCATTTCCAAATGCTGTCTGGCTCTAAAGGTCAGGGATGCAACGTGGCCTTCAGACACAGGCAAGAGCTCATGACTTCAGTGAATTGCCATGCAAGTATTTCCTGAACACTGACGCCCTTGAAGACACTTGTGCTAAATCCCATTTAAGCATTTGGGAAGGAAATACGTTGTGCCATTTAGATCCCTGAGGTGACAGATGATTACATACATCAGCTTTGCTCTGGGTTTCAGTATAAACCTATTTTTAATATGTCCTTGCTTTGTTTAGCTCACATACAGTGTGGTTTTTTGGGTTTTTTTTTTTTTTTTCCAAGAGCTAGGAGAATTAGCAATTTGATTTTCTCTTTGTAAAGGTTGCAGACTACTGAGTACATCTGTGCGGTCCGAAAGTGGTTTCAGACCTGTAAGAATTAAGCGTAACACAGACACACATCCTTGAAAGGTTTAGCACAGCTGCCATTCAGGGCAGTCCACTTTCCTGAGGGTTTGTGGCAAAGCAAACCCTGGCCAGCAGGAACGCATCCCTCGCAGCAAGGCAGGGGGAGAACTTGGCTTCAGTGCTGCCTGCCTAGCAGGCTGCTCGGGCCCAGCTAGCCTTGTCCTAGAAGCCAAAACTTGGTAGTGTTTGCTAATTGTAACCTGGTAATTCCCAGCTGCAGCCCTGTGTTCGAGCACCATGCCCAGGGACCCCCGTGCCTGGCCTGTATCAGCATTTTGCAGCATCTCTGGTACGGGCTGAAGTGCATGACGGATCTTATTCTCCAGTAATAAGATGTTAAAAATTGCCTGGGTGAGATAGGCTCCTGTGGAAAGCCCCAGCTATAGGGACCAGTGTGAGTTTGGACCCTTGGGAGTGTTGTCTGGGGGCTTCCCCCAGCACCAGGACAGGGCGGCAAGGGCACCCCATGAGCCCGGGGAGTCCACGCCACCACCTCTTTTCCTTCCTCTCCCCCACTGACTGCTTTCCCCTGCTTTGTCTTTCTCTTCTCCCAGCTGGGAATGCGAAAAGCAGAATTACACGGCATTCAACCAGTCCACGAAGATAAACTGGTGAGTCAAGAGTCGCTCCAGTGCTGGGGTCTGGCTCTGCTGGGACGCGGGGACACAGCGATGGATGTGGCTGGTGCTGGCAGCTGCCCATGGCCATTTCTTGGTCATGGAGCTGCTCGAGGGATGCGGCGCAGCACCCCAGGATCAAATCAATTGACAAGTGCCTGTGGCTGCACCCTTGGGAATGGCTTATTCCTGGTGCAGAGGCTGCTTGAACCAACTGTGCAGTAAGGAACACCAGTCCTGTGCTGGATCCTGCATCAGCGATCGCCTCAGATTTGCATTTGCGGGGGGCTAAAGGTTGGGCTACAACTAGTTGGGCTACAGTTTGGATCCAGTTTGAATTTTCTTTGCAGGTCACACATCTTCTGGGTGGATAGAAAAATGCCGCTGTGGGCTGTGCAGGTGAGTGCCCAGACCTCAGGCATGGTCGTGCAGGAGCTGGGGTTTGAGTTCTGCCGCCAGCGGGTCTCTGTGCATCCTCTGCCCGCAACAGCGAGGGGCAACGGGCTCTCTTGGGTGAGCAGAAAATGAGCCGGGGCTTCTGCTTGGAGCAGCCGCATAGCCCTGGGTGAAACCCCTGGGGGCTGATAGGAGAGGACAAGCTGTAGGAAGATAAAAATCATGAGGCTGCCTCAACTCCTCCCCAGCCTGGATGCAGCTGTACCAGTAACAGGCTGTTTTCAGGCCGGGCAGCTGCCTGGGGAATCGCTTGCAGGAGGGTTGAGCGCCCGTCGGCTTCTGCTCGGGGCTACCTGCACGCGTGCTGCGGGCGCATGGCAGACGTTCACACGTCTAACCCAAACGGGTGCAGGGAAAGCAACCAAGCAAGCCCTCGGTGTGCATCACCCACAGGCTCCTCATCACGCAGGGCAGGGAGGGCTCGGCAGAGCTCTGAGCGAGTGACGATGCGTGGAACGAGCCCTCAGCAGCCTTTGCCTGTCTGTGTCTGCAGGTCAGCATAGCTTTAATCAGCTTTCTGGAGACCATGCTGCTCATCTATCTCAGCTACAAGGTAAGTGCCCCAGGGCGGGCGGTGGACAGGGATGTGCCACCTGGGTCTGAGCCCTCGGCGTGAATTCATTTCTCCTTCTTTGAGCTGTCTGAAGCCTGAAGCATCCCAAGAGGACGTTTGTCTCGGCAATGTCTCAGCTGCCCGTGGCTGTTTTCCTTTCTCATTCCCCCTCAGGCTGCTGGATAAGTGTTGTGCAGAGCAGAGCTGGGGGAATCTCTTCTTTTTCTACTTTCCTTTAAATTCAGGTCTGTTTTGCAAAGGCTCGCTGTTTTTAGGAGGGGGGGCGGATTGACGCACGCCGAGTTTCCTAAGCTTGAGGCCCTGGAGCTGAGCTCGGCAGCGTGACTCCTGCTTGTGCCGAGGTCTGCTGCCTCCGGAGGTAGCAGGCACGGCTCCAAGCCAGACAGGGAGAGGCACAAGCTGACTCCCTTGGACCGAAGCCCCTTAAAATGGCCAAGAAAAGTGACCTTAACAAATGGCATCTTCTCAGGGTCCCTGGGGCAGTTGGCAGAAGAGACCCAGACCCCTTGTCACCCGCCTGGTTGGAGTGCCAGCGATCTGTATCAGTCACTCTCATTCTCCGCCCTTGCCTGAAGCATCGTTGTCCCCCGGCTTTGGGCAGCAGCAGTGATGGACAGAGGGATGTCGTGGCTGTGGAAAGGACTGAACAGTTTGGGAAGGTTTTACTGACCCCAGTGTGCCTGCCACCAGCCCAGCATCTCTCTCCTGCAGGCAAACCAGAGCATCTCTCTGGCTGCTCTGCCTTACTTGCCCCATCTAGCAGGGTCTGTGGTAGAGTGGTAGCTTTTTAATTGTCATTTGCAGATTTTTAAGCTTATTTAATTATTATTTGTTTTGCACTCCTCAGGGGAACATCTGGGAACAGATTTTTCGCATTTCGTTCATCCTTGAGATGATCAACACGGTGCCATTTATTATCACGGTGAGGGTTTCCTCGTGAAATTTTAAAGCAGCTTTAAGTTTAATAAGTACTTTGTAGTTTTGGTGGTAAAATAAAGAAGAATGGATGTCTGGCCAAGTAGTTTTTAAAGCTGGCAGGAAATTTTTGCTTCAGTATTTTTCAATATAATGACTTTCTCTGGAGTGTTATCCCCAGAACCATCCTCTCTTTCCAGCTGCTCCGCCACAGCTGGAGGAACAGGGCAGCATTCGGTGGCAGCCTCTGCAGAGGCCAGTGCTTAGTTTGGAGACGGACCCCTTCCCAACAGGGCTCATGTGGGCTGTTGATAGCTTTTTCTGATAGAGAACATGGATTTTTCTGCAAGTAACTCTTGCTTTCATAGATCTTCTGGCCTCCTTTGCGGAATTTGTTCATTCCTGTGTTTCTGAACTGCTGGCTTGCCAAGTACGCCCTGGAGAACATGATTGTGAGTGACCGGACGCATCCCATGCCTTTTGCCCTGGGTCCCTCTGCCCTGGGGATGCCGAGGGCGGTGTGGCCGGGAAGGGGGCCCTCGCCTGCCGCTGGCTCTCGGGCGGGTTTTCGGTGCTCAGTGCGTGCAGCCGTGCCGGGGTTGAGGGGAGCTGAGGCTTTGCCAGCTGGTGATGCTGCGCTGTGGCCTGCTGCGGAGCAGGAACCCTTTGGGGTCTGAGCCACCTTGACTCTGTTGGCCGCATATTGGCAGGGATGGCCTCTGGCTGTCCCCAGGATATGGTGTTTCAGCAGGACGAGATATTCCAGCCATTCCCACGTGCCCGCTTGAGCCATCTCTCCCGGCAGCAGAGCCCAGACCTGCTCACAGAAATGCACATCCCTTTTCAAGGGCCAAATTCTGGCCTGACCTCCATCTGCGGGGGCACTGCTGGCGTACTGGGTATTTGGAGGTACTTTACCCTCAGCCTCCCCGAGTTAGTGAGTCCTCTCTCTTCCCAGAACGACCTGCACCGAGCCATACAAAGGACCCAGTCTGCCATGTTTAACCAGGTGCTCATTCTGATCTGCACCCTCCTGTGTCTCGTTTTCACGGGGTGAGTGTTGCTCTTCGTTTCACTAAGCCACCTTCTTCACCCAGGGAAACCAGCTTTGCACGTCTCAGGGGTGACTGGCAGAGCCGGGCTCTCACAGGGCTTACAGGAGGGGGAGGTGGGACCGCACTGCCAGGACGTAATGTGGTGATTTGGGAAGCCAGAGGACATTCTGTCTTTAAGTGGTATCTTCTAGCTGGACTTTTTCAGCCTGAGAGGTTTGTGTCCACTGAAGAAAGCCTAGCTGTTCAGGGCTGCCGATTGGATTGAACTCCCAAGTCTTTGGCATCCTTTCTTTGCTGGTGGGACAAGTGGCAGTTCCTCGGGCTGAGTTTTGGAATGGGGGGAGCCACGGAGAGGAGCGTGCCCCAGGTTTCCACGTGTGTCCGTGGGCTTTGGCTTGGGCACAGCCACGTCTGCTGGAGCTTTGGGAGGCCTCCCTGCACCACCAGCCCCTGGCACTGCGCTCCTCCCTGCCTTTCTTCATTCCCCAGCGCGCTGAACACTGGGAAGATCAATTCCTATTTTAGAAACTAATTATCCTCCCTAATTATATGATTTTAACAGAAACTTTTTAATGGGTGCATGTGAGGAGGAGGGTGTTGGAGGGAGATGGGTGACGTGGACACACGAGTCTGGGAGCAGGGCTGTGAGCGCTGCAGGGTCAAGGGCAGGGACCGCAGCTTCCCGCGGGGACATGGGCTCCGACGCGTGTGACGGCTCATTCACCAGGACCCATTGCACTCGCTGGCTCCGACCGTGCTCTTCCTCCCCATCAAGTTACCATGGCTGCTGAGCTCGTTTGTGTAATACGCCACTGGGGCTCCTGCTAATTAACTGGGCCCTTTACCCTGCACATTGCCAACAACAAGGGCATCTCTTTAGAAAGGAGTCCGTTCTTATTGCTGGGTACTTAGCTTTGAATTAGGCTTCTTGAATCTTCCTCTGGCTCCCTTGGTCTGGATTTGCAGCACATAATACCATTAAGTTGCTGAATGGACAGGAAATGAAGCTTTTAGGCTCATGAGTCTTTGGCAATAAAGACGATCTTCTGATGTGAATGACTAATGCAATTTCGGAGCTCATCAGTGCTCCCTGCCCGTGGCATCTCCTGCCCGCTGGGGCCGTGGACGCGTTTCTTGGTGGATGCGGCAGGGCTACAATTCGGGTCCAGGACAACTTAGGTGACACTTGTGTTTAGCAAGATGACTTTGAAACTGCAGGTTTGTGGAGTTACGCTGTCTGCTTACCCTTGGGGAGCGAGGCAGCTCTGCGGCACGGCTTTGCAAGGGCAGCGGCACAGGGCCGGGAGTGGGCGACAGGATCTGCCTCCTGCCTGCCGGAGCGCACCCTCCCCTGTAACTGGGAGGCCTTCCCATGGGCTGAGTCCCTCCAGAGCCTTACTGGGACAGCTGCTTGCTTCCACATTTTTGCAATGCAAGGGCAGGGCCCGGGTGATGTTCAACATGTTGTCCATGGCGTGGTCTTATTGTGACCTGTCACCCGGGACGTAGACTTCCCCGTGCTGGTTTGGTGAGCAACCACATCAACCTAACGAACGCCTTCATCTGTAAGCGCCATTAGCTGAATCATTTCTGTTGGTGACCTAAATCCACTGCTGATGCTGACAGCATGTTACAGACAAATTTCTTCTATGGCCACGGGTGTAAGTCACCTTCTAGGGTTCCCCACTGACTTCAGCAGGCGCTACAGGCACTGCCTGTCTCCCAGGCAGGGAAGCAGTCGCTGTGATGTGTGCTTTTCTCCCTTCAGGACCTGTGGCATCCAGCATTTGGAAAGAGCAGGTGAGAAGCTCTCCCTCTTCAAGTCCTTCTATTTCTGCATCGTCACCTTTTCCACTGTGGGCTACGGAGACGTGACACCAAAGATCTGGCCTTCCCAGCTCCTTGTTGTGATAATGATTTGCGTCGCCCTGGTCGTGCTGCCGCTCCAGGTTAGACCAGCGCAGCTGAGGATAGGGAGGGATGCAGAGCCTGCACCCGGGCAGCCCTGCCGACGGGGACATCAGCTCTCTGCCTTCGTTTGCAGTTCGAGGAGCTTGTCTACCTGTGGATGGAGCGGCAGAAGTCGGGAGGCAATTACAGCCGTCACCGTGCCCAGACGGAGAAACACGTCGTCCTTTGTGTCAGCTCCCTCAAGATCGATCTCCTCATGGACTTCCTCAACGAGTTTTATGCCCACCCACGCCTACAGGTGAGGACCAGGCGTGTTGCCACGCTGTCGGTCAATGCTTGCCCTTGCCAGGCTCACAGCCTTGCTGGCCATGGCTGGATCGATGCTGGTGGTGAGTGCCCTGCCCAGCTACAGTGAATGTGGCAAAGAATAAGGTAAAAAGCATCCAGCCCAGCACCGGGAAGTGCATGCTGCACTGGCCGAGGAGAGGTGACGAGTGGTACCGTAGGGCCACCTCACTTTGCCGTCTCAGTGGTGGGGCTCTCGTTGCCTGATCCACCCCATTTTCTGGCCAGGCCTGTTAGAGCAGTGTGTAAGTACATGGAGAGGGGCCAGACGGACTTTTCTAGATTGGAGGGTGTCTTTACTCAATGAAAAATCTCGGACAGAAAAAGAACATGTAATTGCTAAACCTCAGTGGGATTTACCCAGCTCTAACTGGAGTATCCCCACATAATAAGTGATCTTCAAGCAAATGACTGTGCCTTTCCGTCTCCCCAGGATGAGGGTATCACAGACGTGTTTCAGATTTGCATTCCTTCCAACACTCACATACGCTTCATTACCATCACCCAGCCTTGATTCCACACATTCAAGCTTTAAAATCCCGCTTGTTTCTGTAACTGCAAGAGGCTCCACTTTGCTGTGGGCATGCAGATGTGCCTGCATTGACATCGTTATGCAGAACGGCGTGGTGAAGCTGCTGATGTGTTTTCCAAAACCCTTGCAGGGCCCTAGAGCAGGGGCAGGGGGTGTCACACATGGCGACGACTATCCGAAGCCCCAGAGGACCTGTTCTCTCAGGCAGCAAAACCCCATTTCTCGGCTTGCTGCGGCAGGCGCGTGCGGGACCGCCAGCCTGCTGACCCATGCGAGCCTCTCTGTCTTTCAGGATTACTACGTGGTGATACTTTGCCCAACAGAGATGGACATCCAGGTACGGCGGGTCCTGCAGATCCCTCTGTGGTCGCAGCGAGTGATCTACCTTCAGGGCTCTGCGCTGAAGGACCAGGACCTCATGAGAGCCAAGTGAGCAGAGGGACATGCTGCACGCACAGCGAGGCCGGTCCTGCCACGCTGCTGAGCTGCCCGCAAGCCTTGGAGCCGTAGAGGAGGGTCCCCAGTAATGTCAGCCCAGATGCATGACGATGGGCGTCCCTGCATGCCTTCGCTGGGGTCTTGGAGGGGGCTGGCAGCATCCTGGCTGGTATGGGCAGATGCCTGACTTTGCTGGCCCATGCAATTTATGGGGTCACTGGTCTCTGTTTGCAGGATGGACAACGGAGAAGCCTGCTTCATTCTCAGCAGCCGAAACGAGGTGGACCGCACCGCAGCGGTAAGCCAGGCCAGAGGGATGGCACGGTCGGAGATTATTCATTTCTCACGCCAGAAGGGACCGGGGTGGTCGCTGCATCTTGTCTCCGCATGGCACAGGAGTGCGCTGGGAGGCAGCCAGGGCGAGAGCGTGGGGCTGAGTGCTGAGCTCTGTCCCCTGGGCACCCACACAGGCTATGCACCCCGCACTCCTTTGCGCAGCTCACCCCAAAACCTCCTCCCCTAATGCAATCTTATCCCAGCCTGGGCAGGGACTTTGCTGGGAAGATCTGAGTTTTAAAGCCCTGGGAGAGAGAGCGGGTGGCAGCGGTGACAGCTCTTGCTGCTGGCTGGTGCCGGGGATGCTGCCTGTGCCGTGGCGGTGGCTCCTGCCTGTCCATGTTGTCCTGAGCCCACGCGGCCCCACCGGAGGGTCTTTCTGCAGGTGCTAACATGCAGAGCAAGGGGTGCCGCGCTCCCTCCCTCTGCCGAGGCCCTGCCTGGCCCTTCCCTCCTTTGGCACTGGGCAAAGGAAGCTGCTGAAGGGTCCCCACAGGCAGGGAGCGACGGTGGAGAAATGCAGGGATGGCACAGGGACGTGCAGCAGCACACTGCCGGCTGAGCCCCTGTGGGCTCACCTTCCTTCCACTGTCCCAGTTTCCCATTGGTGCTGGGTTTTGGGGAGCAGGAGAGGGCGGTTATCCCCCATTAGCAGCAGGTGTTGGAGACTTTGCCGTATGTCTCCACGGTGGCCAGGTGCTTTGCAGTTCATCCTGGGTGTAGAAGCGTTGGGGAAAACAAGCCATCAGACAAGTAGCTCTTGCTCTTCTCCTCGGCTAGGACCACCAGACCATCCTGAGAGCCTGGGCTGTGAAAGATTTTGCTCCGAACTGTCCTCTCTATGTTCAGATCTTAAAGCCTGAAAACAAGTTTCATGTCAAGTTTGCCGGTGAGTCGGAGGGGCTCTGCGGCGGTGGGCAGCCCTGCTCGCTTTGCTGGTCTGGGCTGTCTTACCTGCTATCATGAATGTTTCCAGTGGTGTTTCCATCTCAGAGGAGTCCATGACCTGGTGCTGAGAGTCCTCCTGATTGCCGGAAGATATTTTAGGGCCATCAGCCCCTTTATCATGATGCACACTGAAGCCTGGGGCTGGGAGAGAGCTGGCTCCAGGCTGCCTTGGGATGGGCTGCGTGCAGGCACACCAGTCCCATGTGTGCTTGGGTTTGCGTTCCTGCGGATGCAGCGGTGGTGGCCTTGGTGGGCTGGTGTCCACCTGGCTGGTTTCCAGCCTGCATCCCTCTTTTCCTGCCTGCATTAATCCCGTTCGTGATGTTCCCCATGGGCCGTTGATCGGCTGAAAGCCCTCCTGTACTGACCGGAGAAGGAAGCACCCAGCCCCCAACACCACCCCGAAATTACCGCATCCCCAGGCACCGCTGGCCGAGGAACCCGTCCGTCCCCCTCCCCACCGTGACGGTCCCCTCTGCCTTTCAGATCATGTCGTCTGCGAAGAGGAGTGCAAATACGCCATGCTGGCGCTGAACTGCGTCTGCCCCGCCACCTCCACCCTCATCACGCTGCTGGTGCACACCTCCCGCGGCCAGTGAGTGCTGCCTGCACACCGCCCTGCCTGCCCCTGCCTGCCCCTGCCCGCCCCTGCCCGGCCACCTGCCCTTGCCTCCCCTGCCCCAGCCTGAACATGGAGGGACGGCAGAACCCAGGGCTCTGGACCCAGGGGGAGAGGGTTGGGGGTCTGGAGTGGGCCTGGAGGAGCACGGCGGGACCTGGGACCCCCAGCCAGGTTGGGAGCAAAAGCCAGTATTGTAGGGAGAACATACCAGTGCAGATGGGCTGGCCAACACCACCTTTCCAGAGACTGGGAATAAAAAAAAATGTCATCTTTATACTGGCATGGTCCCGCTGGTGGGAAGGTTAATTCACAGCCCGTGCAAACCCGGACCCTGCAGTGTTTATATACGGCACAGCTGGAAGGAGCTCTGCCAGCCCAGTAAAGTGGTGGTGTGGGTCCTGTGCTCCTTGGCCAGTCAGAAATGTCTGAATTTTGGGTAAAGTGCCATCAGAAGAGTTATGAAACATCATTGCCAGATGAGTCTTGCCCCATGCTCAGAGCTGTTTGCCGACACAGGCTCTGCAGCCCCCCCGGGAGAACCTTGTTAAATAAAAAGGCACTTAAAATCAGAAATGAAAACGAGTTCGTCCTCAGCCTGCAAACACCGACAGCTCGTGGAGACGCGTCACTGTAATCTCACCGCCGTTGGGCTAAGTGGCAGCTTCAGCGCTTATTAGCGCTCCCGCCGTGCGGCTCTGCCCCGGGAGCTGGCTGGTGTGCTGGGGTCTGTGCCAGCACCGGGGTGTCCCGTCCTGGCACCATGGTGGGGGTCCCATCCAGGCACCGGGGGGGTTCCATCCCGGCATGCTGCTACTGTTGTTGCAGGGAGGGCCAGGAGTCGCCGGAGCAGTGGCAGCGGATGTACGGGCGCTGCTCGGGCAACGAGGTCTACCACATCCGGATGGGCGACAGCAAGTTCTTCATGGAGTACGAGGGGAAGAGCTTCACCTACGCCGCCTTCCACGCGCACAAGAAGTGAGGGCGGGGGCGGGGGGTGCGGGGCATATCTGCCAGTCTGCATCCCTGGGGAGTCAGGGCTGGAGGGGGCTGCGAGGTCCTTTGTACAGGGATAAGTTCCCGAAGGGGCTTTTCTCGAGCTGTGAATGCCCACGTCGTGCTCCCGGCACAGGTACGGCGTCTGCCTGATCGGCATCCGGAGGGAGGAGAACAAGAGCATCCTGCTGAACCCCGGCCCGCGGCACATCATGGCAGCGTCTGACACTTGCTTCTACATCAACATCACCAAGGAGGAGAACTCCGCCTTCATTTTCAAGCAGGAGGAGAAGCAGAAGAAGAAGGGTTTTGCAAGGAGAGGCACCTACGACGGCCCATCCCGCCTGCCTGTGCACAGCATCATCGCCAGCATGGGTGAGTCGGTGGGGCCTCGGCAGGGTAGGGGGGAGGTGGGGGCTCCCCGGAAGGGAGGGCATGAGCCTGCACACACCGTTCCATCTCCTTCCCCAGGTTTGGGTTTATTTTGCTTTTTTGCAAACTCCTTGCCATGCCCCCCCCACCTGGGTTTTGCTGAAGCCACTGAAAATCCTTTTCCATCCCCTGTCCTGGTCACCTCAGCAGTAAAATACACACTGCTCCTTACACCCTGGGTGCTCTCAGCAAGCTCAAATATCATTATTAAAGCTCGTGATGTCCATTATCATTAACAGTGTTTGCATAAATCCCCCAAGCCCTGGCTGGAGGAATAAATGCCATTGGCCGCATCCTAAATCATGTTTATGATTCACAACCTGATGAAGAGCGTAGTTTGCTCTGCAGCGAGTGGTGCATTTTTGCAAATAAAAAATACCATGAGTCATTACTTCCAGCTTGTATCTGGGGAGAGCAAGTTTTGGGGAGGCTGCACTACACAAGCAGATTATATTTCAGGAAAATAATCCATGCGTTTGTACCCACGAGCAGTAATTTGCATAGATTATCTCCCAGCAAGCCGCAAAGCACTTCACTGAACGGCATTTGTCAGTGTTCTCGTTACATGGCTGATTCACAGAGGGACTTTTGGCAAAGAGTTTGGCAAAGAGTAACGAGAGGGGGAGAAATCGCACCAGTGCAAGCAGGGCAGCGGTGCCCGGCGAGCCCAGCGTCTGGGCTTTGCTTGCTGGGAAACTCCCCGCGCTCCTGCCCATCTACAAAACCCTGTTTGGCCAAGGCTCAGGTGAGAGCCTCGGCGGGAGTTTGTGATGGTGACTCTGTGGCCCCGGTCAATACTCGGTGAATATGTTTTCGTTTTGGAAGCTGCTGGAGGACAGGATGGGGTGGCCTCTCTCGTCCCACGAGAAGATCTGGAGCTGATCAAGAGGGATGCAGGAGGTGGATGAGGGCGTTGCGCCGCACTGGGGGCCGCTCGCCTGCCTCTCCCTGGGGGCTTGATGGCCACCGGGGCGAAGGGGTGTCCCTGGGGAGGGCAGCGTCCCAGCGAGGGGCAGACACGGTGGCATCAGCTTGTTCCTAACCTGGCTGGTGTCTCCCAGAGCCTGCAGAGATCTGCAGGTAGGGGTTAGGCTGGAGGGTTTTCGTCTCTTGAGATACATCAGAAAATAATAAAAATTACCGTAAAGCCAGGTTTGGCAGGTTCAATGCGCCGCGGATGGGCAAGCGGTTCAGCCTGCGCAGTGGAGGTGGCCACAGCTGGGGGACAGAGAGGGGGACGGTCCCTGGGGCCAGCAGCCTGCACCCACCGTGGGAACAGCTGAGCTGTGCCCCCAGGGAGATGCTCCACACGGCAATGCCCAGGCGGAGGTCGCTGGTGGGTGCTTTGCCTGCACTCCCTGTGCCCATGAATGGTTTAGCTTCATCTGGGTTGTATTTAACAGGCAAGGTGCACGGCCCTGTGTGCTCCACCTCGTCCCCGTGCAGGGCTCAAGGGCGTGATGCTTTGCTGACGCAGATCTCTTCACCTCCTTATAGCATGTTTGCTGTGCTTCCTTCCCCACCGCGTCCAGGTACAGTAGCCATGGACCTGCAAAACACAGAGTGCCGCCCCGCTAACAGCAGCAAGCTGGCGCTGCCGGCAGAGAACGGCTCGGGCAACCGTCGGCCCAGCATCGCGCCTGTCCTTGAGCTGGCCGACACCTCGTCCCTGCTGCCCTGCGACCTGCTCAGCGACCAGTCGGAAGATGAGATGACACAGTCGGACGAGGAGGGGTCAGCGGTTGTGGAGTGAGTCGCACACCTTTGGTCAAGCTGTCCCTCATTTCGGGGACGGGGCCATTGCCAGTGATGGGTGTTTGGTGGTGCCTGAGGGATGCTCGGGCTCAGCCCCTCTCAGCTTTTGCTTGAGCACACGAATGTCTGTAGCACGGGCAATCATCGCTTGGCCGTCAGCCGTTTGAGCTACTTTGGAGAAGTCTCCTCTGGGTATCAGCAAAGTTGCACCAAGGCAGACGCTGCTGGGGATGGGCGGGCTGTTCCATCAGTCCTCTCGCCTCCCTTCACTCACCAACGTGAAGAGGACCCTATTCTCTATTGCACATAAATAAAAAATACAAAATAGATATTTACTCCAGCTTTAAAGCTGTTTGTTAGTTTATGACAGCCAGATGAGGACTTGCTTTACTGGTTACCTGTTTGGATGCTGTCGCAGTGATGTGGGGAGTTTACTGACTATCTGCAAACCCTCACATATTGTCTTTTATTTGTGTCCACTTTTAGCTGCTCTTTAAATGAAAATTTCTGCTTCTGGTTCTATCAAAAATACAAGTGGTGATTTTTAAAATGTTTGTTCACCAAAATGATCTCTAAAAATGGACAATGAGTTTTCTTGCTTCTTGATATGGCTCAGCATTGCCCTCCTCTCCCGGAACTCACTGTCATGTCTCCCTTCAACTGGGCTCAATGAGCCTATCTGCTGCCTTCTCCACCTGTGCTGGGAACACTGCATATTTACAATCTCATGACCCTTTGCATAGCAAAAATTATTCCTAAATATGTGTATTTTGGAAAATTTCCAGCTGCTGCAGGAGAGTTTTGCAAAGCATTTGCCAGTGATGTGCTTGAATCCCGGGCTGCTGCTATTAAATGTTTTTCCTGCGTCCGAGTGTTGTGTACGTGGAAAGCTCTCCCCGTGTCCTCACGCTGCTGTATTTTCTCTCTGCTGCAGGTACGTGAAAGGCTACCCACCGAACTCCCCCTACATTGGGAGCTCCCCCACTCTGTGCCACCTTTTACCTGAGAAAGCCCCGTTCTGCTGCCTGAGGCTGGACAAGGTAAAAGATGGGGCTGCCTGCGGGCTGCAGCCCCCCAAGAGCGGGACGGCTCTGTGCACGGTGGGTGGGCGGCCGAGAGCTGCTCGCTGAGTCCCTGCGCTGCTTTCCCTGCACAGGGCTGCAAGCACAACAGCTTTGAAGATGCCAAAGCCTACGGGTTTAAGAACAAACTGATTATCGTTTCGGCAGAGACGGCTGGGAATGGACTGTATAACTTCATTGTCCCCCTTCGTGCATACTATCGGTCCCGCAAAGAATTGAACCCAATTGTATTGCTGCTGGACAACAAGCAAGTACTTTTCCGTGGATGTTTTCCATCGCACCGAGCCCTTCCCTGTGTTTTCATGGGCATCTCGTACTGTGGGGATGGGAGCGTGGAGGAATGGCAATGCCACTGTTGGGTGCCTCAGCTGTTGTTGGCCCTGGGGACTCCTGTGTGGGTTTTGTGTCTGTCTTTGCCCCATGGGCTTGCTGAACCACTTTGCTCTCTGTTGCTCTTCCTCCAGGCCTGAGCACCACTTTCTGGAAGCCATCTGTTGTTTCCCCATGGTTTACTACATGGAAGGCACAATCGACAAGTAGGTTTCCGCATGTAGCTGTTGTTACTTATGGTGCTGCCTAAATGTGTTGCATTTACCCCAGCCCAGACTTTTGGGTCGTCCCATGAGAAGCCCTAGGGTTGGTACCGTAGGGCTGAGCCCACCGTTGGCTTCTTGGGTTGTCAAACCCCCCCAGTAGATGGGAGCAGGTGAAGAGCTGGTGGTTGGCAGCAGCCTGGGCTTGCTGTAGCGCTGCGTGTTGCAGCGTGCTGCTTCCCTGTGTCGTTTCCAAGGGCTGACCCTGCGCTCTTCTCTTTGGGAACTGCCCAGCCTGGACAGCTTGCTGCAGTGCGGCATCATCTACGCTGACAACCTGGTGGTGGTGGACAAAGAGAGCACGATGAGCGCCGAGGAGGACTACATGGCGGATGCAAAGACGATTGTCAACGTCCAGACCATGTTCAGGTGAGGGGTAACCACTGCCCTGGCTCCATCACGGCCACTTACCTCTGCCGGAGACGAGACCGGGAAGGGTGCCGGTGGCTGGGGTGGTGGCTATGGGCAGTGGGACACATCTGTGGTTGGGCTCTGACCTCAGACAGGCACAGGGATGGTTTTGGTCTTCCTCAGCCTTGAAACGCAGGGAGTGCTCTCACTTCTGAGTGAGCTGCAGGACAACAGGTCTCTTTCCATTGCAGGCTCTTCCCCAGCCTCAGCATTATCACAGAGCTGACCCATCCCTCCAACATGAGGTTCATGCAGTTCAGAGCAAAGGACAGTTACTCTCTTGCCCTTTCCAAGCTAGAAAAGGTAAGAGAAGGTCTTCCCCTGCTCATGGGGCCTGGGAAGTCAATGCTGAGAGTGACTACATTTGAGCTCCTCAAGGTCCTGTGCTCTTCTGCATGCTGCAGCTACCACACTTAGTGTGCATCTACCCAAGATAACCTGCAGCAAACAAATAAGTGGGCAGATGATCTTTGGACTAGCTACCTCCTTCTACATATTTATGTATTCATTTAGTGGCTGGAGTTTGTGCTGCTTTGCCTAGTGCTGTGCTGGGCACACTGGACCTCTGAACTGGGTTTAATGATGCGATTGCAGTAAGGGGGGCAGTGGAGTCACTGTGCTGAGACAGATCTTCTGACAAGGGAGAAAATACCCCTGAACCAGACACTGGGGCATGTGAAAGGGCCACATCCAGCCCACATCAAAAGAACCCAACCATGTCTTGTGTTTCCATGGAGAAAAAAACCCCTCTTTCACCCAGTGTAAGGATACTGCCCTGGTTCCCTCCTGGCACACCCACCAGAAAGGCTATGCTGGTGTCCTCCCATTTTCATGAGTCTTCTAGTTTCTGTGCAACCTGTGTGCGGGGAAGGCTGCGTGGGTTTTGTTTGCTAAATGCCCTGGAAGGACGTGAACAAGCCCCCGCCAATGGTGTTTGCCTGTGGGTGCTCACGTCTCCCATTCCTCTTCCAGAAAGAGCGAGAGAATGGCTCCAACCTGGCCTTCATGTTCCGGCTGCCCTTCGCAGCCGGGAGGGTCTTCAGCATCAGCATGCTGGACACGCTGCTCTACCAGGTGAGAGCCCGACAGGCTCTGGGTAGTGCACCCCTGCAGCTGTGGCCACCCCTTTGCATCTCCCAATGAATAACTGAGCAAACCTTTTCTCCGGCTTCCTGCCCAAATGTCTCCCTCTAGTCGTTCGTGAAAGACTACATGATCACCATCACTCGGTTGCTGCTGGGCCTCGACACCACACCGGGCTCCGGCTACCTCTGTGCGGTAGGTGCCAGGTCCCTTTGGGTTCAAACCATCGGGCCAACTCATTGTGGATCTGGTGGGATCTGTCACTCTGCACAAAGGGGTGGAGGGTTGCCCTCTTCTGGGGAACCTTGCCAGGTCATCACTCCCATCCGTCGTGTGCGGGGAACCTCAGTGCTACCAAGAGCCCAAAAGCCCAAGAGCTGCCCAGGACCAAAGTCCCTGTTCTGAATGCTGAGGTTGGAAATTGCCCCTGGTCTTTTTTGTGGAGTCCAGCTCGCTTTTGGGATTGACATGGATGAGCCGGCGTGAAGTGCGGGACCGGTCCCGAGGTGCTCCTCAGTGGGCTCTGCACGGCACAGAGCGGTTGATGTTTGTCCTCTGTTGCTCAGATGAAGATCACTGAAGATGACCTCTGGATCCGGACGTACGGCCGCCTCTTCCAGAAGCTCTGCTCCTCCAGTGCAGAGATTCCCATCGGGATTTACAGGACGGAGTCGCACATGTTTGCAACCTCCGAGGTAGGGGCACAGTGGTGGCTTGTGCCAGGAAGGGGCTGCTGGTGGTCCCAGCCGAGCATCACTGCCAGACAGAGATGCAGTCCATGAGGCCGGCCGGGTCCATGAGGCCCCTCGGACCTGGCTGCAGTAGCGGTGGGGAGGAGCGAGGGGAGGGGAAGCTCTGCCTTCGCTTTGTTAGCGGCCCCGTGTCTGCGTTATGGTCGTGGTGTCCTGGTTCCCCAGCCGGGTAAGCTGGGTCGGTGTAAACGCCCGTCTCTCCGGGCGGCAGTCCGGCTGTGGGCAGGCACTGCAGTGCCGCGTGGCACTGGGTCCCCGGGGAGCGTGGGGGGACGTGGCACAGCAGCGCTGCCCTTTGCCGGGCTGACACTTTCTTTTTCCTTCCTTTTCCGCTGCTGCAGCCCCACGACATCAGAGCGCAGGTGAGTACCGCTCACATCCAGCCGCTGGGTGCTCGGGGGGTGTCGGGCATTACCCTGGCTGCCAGCGCTGCCTCCTGGTCCCCCATGACCCGGAGGCTGACCCCCGGGCAAGCCCTGGGCTGGCTTGTGCCAGCGGGTCCTCCGGCCACCAGAGTCACCGCGCGCCTTGTGCCGGCTGTCACCCCCGGTGCCGTCCTGTCTCCACGGAAGGGAGATGCCGGCTGAGCCTCGGCAGTCTGGGAATACAAAAGTCCTTGGCGCCCTGAAGTGTAATTAACTGGGATAAGGAGCAGGGGAGTGTGCCAGGCTCCATTTTAAATACCTTCAGTTTTCAGCTTTGTAGGAAGCAGCTACAGGGAGCTGAAAGGTGACATTAATTAAACGCAGTCCACCTCTTTCTTAGAGATGCTTTTCGCTGCTTTATTAATAAATTCCTGCTCGCCAGCGGGGATTGCTGTATCGGAGATGCGGCAGCATGTCTGCGGTAAGATGAAAGAGGAAGAGCCAAGGGCACGGCTGTCCCTCGGGCAGCTCAGAGATAATTGTGAGAGAGATGTCAGGCACCCATTAGACTCCACTTGACAGTGCTTATCCCAAATCTGCTGGCCAGGTAGTTTTAGCAGTACAGAGAGTGCGTGCGAGTCAGAGAAAGGATCCCATCCCATGGGAGAGATCCCACCCCACCAGAGATAGGACAGGCTCTTTTGGGGTTCCCTCCCCCCGTGACCTGCTGGGCTTCCAGTCACAGATCTCAATCAACGTCGAGGACTGCGAGGACACAAAGGATGTCAAAGAGCACTGGGGCATCAAGACCAGCCACCACAGGAACTCGTGCTCCAGCGACCAGTCCGAGCACCCTCTGCTGCGGCGCAAGAGCATGCAATGGGCGCGTCGGCTGAGCAGGAAGGGCAACAAGCACTCCAGCAAGACGGCCGAGTGGATCAGCCAGCAGCGCCTCAGCTTGTACCGGCGCTCCGAGAGGCAGGAGCTTTCCGAGCTTGTCAAAAACCGTATGAAGCACCTGGGCTTGCCCACGACCGGGTACGGTAAGTGCCGTTCGGTTGCGCTTCTCTGCGGTGGTGCATCCCGCTCACGGGCTCCTCAGGTAACCCCGTGCCGAGCCTAACCCCGTGCCGAGTCTAACCCCAAGCCGAGCCTAACCCTGCAGGTGCTGCCAGGCCTGGCTCCGAGTGGCACCTCATTCCCTGGCTTGCTTGTGCTTCTGCAGACAAACGCATTCAGGGCTGGGGTCCCGCGGCACAGAGCCCCCTCGCCTACCACCCCCCCGGCTGAGCGCAGGCAGCCACCCCTGTTTCGGGGCTCTGGGATGGGTCCAGGCAGGAGTTTGCAGCGGCAGAGTAACTCACCCTTCTGCCTGCAGCTGGACTGAGCACCGCCGTGCAGCCTTTGGGCGTGATGCCCTGCTTGCCACCCCCCACACACACACTTCTGGCCGTGCAGAACCAGCGGTTCAGGACACGCTGACTCCAAGTCAGCAAAACCCTTCTGCCCAAGAGCCCCCCTAGTGCGGCAGGGAAAGGTGAGGCCCCGTCAGCTGGCACAGACCCCTCTTGTTACAGACTTTAATCCTTCATAAAACTCTTCCATGGAAAACATTTCGGTAGCTACAGGGCTGAGCAGTTTGCTTCATTGCGTGTGAAACCGGTGTCTGGCTGCGATGAAACTGCATGGCCCCAGGGCGTCCGCAGCTCTCGGGGTCCCTCCGTGCAGCCGCATTTCTCGTGAAGCTTCGTCGGTGCTGGCGTCTGTGTCCCCCCCCCGGATGATTCCCCACCCTTTGGTTACGACAAAGTCTGTAGCCCACAGCTTCCTTGGTTTCTTTGGGCTGGGTTGGGTTTTTTTCCTTTCTTTCCGTTAAGCCATCCTGTGCTGCTGCCTGTTTGCTCCATCCTCGAAGAGCATCCGTCCATCTTGTGCTGGCCCCTGCCCCCACGCAGGCTGGCACTGTGCCCCGGCCGGGACAGGGGCTGATTTCAGGAGGCAAAGGGGGGATTCCTCTTCTCCCATCTTGGCTTCTCCCTCGCAGCCCTTTAGACACGTGAAAGAGGAGGAGAAAATGTAAAGAAATGCAGCGCAGGAGGGTTTGGAGTGGAGGGGAGGGAGGCAGGAGAGCTGGCTTCTCGCAGGACAGAGGGGGCACAGGGNCCCCCCCCTTTTTTTTTTTTTCCCTACATTACTAGTCCTAAAAGTTTCTGCTGCTTTTTCTGAGGGACTTCCAGCTCCCTGCAGCTCTGTTGCAGAGTCCGGAGCACGGCTGATGGCATCCACTGCCTTAAAAAAGCTGTTTTACACAGCTGCTGGGTGTAGGAAGCTGGGAAACAGGGTGTACCCGAAGCACAGCCCACGCACCCGAAGCAAGATCTGCAGCAGCGTGTGCTGCTGAGGGCAGGCCGTGGCGTGGCATCCCCTGCAAACGCAGGCAGAGGTTAAGGCAGAGGCAGCTTGCCTGCCTGTACGGCCTCAGTTGAGGATCTCGAGGGGCTGACCTGCAACCAGCCCCGCCGGGATGCTCGGGGCACCGCTGGCTGGGTTAGCATCAGAGTTTGCATCCTTCTCCTGGCCGATCCGGCAAATTTTGGCTGGAGCAAACCGGGGCAGCTCCGGCAAGTGAAGAGGCAGCAGGGGTGCAGGACCCGTCTCCCGTCAGGGTGGGAGGGCAATGCCCGGCCGGGACCGGGGCGTTGGGTACGGTGGGGGGACCAGCAGCTCCTTAGCCCCTGTGGCACGTCTGCGACCGGCTGTGCTGGGACTGTGCGTTGTCACCGTGTGTCACCGTCAGTGTCTGGACACCCATGGCGTTTTGGAAGGACACGTTGCTCTGCCTTCTCCCCCTTTCCTTTTTCTTTTGCTCATTTTATTGCTGCAGTGCAGGAGCTCGTCTCTGATATTTGCCGAATCATGGCTTGCTGACCTCTCTCTCTCTCTCTGTTTATGTCTGTGCCTTTCCCTGTATGTTCTGTAGAGGATGTAGCAAATTTAACAGCCAGTGATGTGATGAATCGGGTAAACCTGGGATATTTGCAAGGTAATTCCCTTTCCCTGGGAGTCCCGCGTGACTCACGGCGTGCAGCGTACAACAAGATCATGCCAGCTAAGCCCAAACCACATCCTTGCCGGTTTTCACCTTAGATACCTGAGCCTTTGAAGCACTAATTTGTTGGGTGGCGTTGGAAAACAAAAGCCCGTCCTGCAACGGCGGTGCAAGCGCAGGGCTCCGCAAAGTCACGGAGATAAAAACTGCAGGGACCCTTTTCTAGTTGAATTCTTACAGGGAAACCACAGCCCTCGGCTGTCATTAAAAGAAACCCTCCTTCCATTGCTCTGTAAGTTGGTTTTGGTCTGTAAAGCCAGTGGCAATTCGAGGAGGGGATTCGCAGGGGGGGACGAGCGCAGCGGAGCTGCTGGTGTGTGCTGCGATGAGATGCTGGAGCTCCTGCGCCGGCCCCTTCGCCTCTTGACCCGCACATGGGTCAGCCACAGCTCAGCGGCAAAGCGGCACTTGGAAAGCCCTTTGCAGCCCTTGGTTTGCGTTCCTGGACAACTCTCAAGCATTAGGAGACCCTGTTTTGTGACCGGGGGCNGGGTTGCTGGGCGTGAGGCAATAGCAGCAGCCGCGGGTGCCACCTGTGCTGCAGAAGCCCCAGGGCACCTTGTTGGCATCTGTGGGAGCTGCAAGGTTATTGCACCGTTTACCCCTTTGCGCAGTGGTGTAAAGTGCCCTGGAAAGGCCCCTTTTTACCGCAGCAGCCTAGAAGTTAGCGATAGTCCAACCTAGCTGTATTTTAGGCTTCACTAGTCCATGCTTAAGGTGAAAAGTTGGCATTTTCCTGTAACCTGTGTCCTCCATCAGAGAAGCAGCCCCAGCTGGGGCTCATGGAAGCCCCACGCCAGCAGAGTATATTGCCAGCTGGCCGGCGGGTGCTGGGCAGAGCTCAGCCCCCGCTGGTATCTCTCCCCCTTCCCGCAGAAGAGCTGGGGCTGAGCGAGAGCCCGTGTCCTGCCGCAGAGGGGCCCAGCACCGTCAGTTCACCCCAGCTGCCTGCTAAACCAGGAGAACCCACGGGTGAATGTCTGACGTGGTGGCATCACTGCCGGGGGCTGCGTGGGTGCGGGAGCTGGAGCTCAGCACTGGCTCCCGCACCCCCACCCCCCTTCCCTGCCAAAAAAAAAAATTGCTGGAGGGTGCTGCTGGGCTGAGCAGCAATATGATATGGCAATATACTTGGTGGGTTTAGCAGTGCCTGGCTCAGCTGCATGGGGGGGTCAGGAAAAGGTGCTTCCATGGAGCAGGGAAACCTGCCATGAGCCAGGGCCCTTCCCCGCCTTCCCCGTCATGGCAAACCCCGTGTCTCCCGTTGGGTCCCAGGGTCCGTGTGCCACCTGTACCCCAGCACTGCCACCCCCTGTCCCCACCTCGCTGTAAGGCTGAGCACTGGGATGGCCGACGCTCTCCGGTGGCTCGAGGGACCGGCCGGCACCCGGGGCTGGGCACCTCGGCCCAGGTCGGGGGTCCTGCACGACACCTCCCTGTGCCCTGTCCCAGTCGTCCACCAGCTGCGGCACCTTCTGTGGCCTCAGAGGGGCCAGGGAGGTGTCTGAGCAGCAAAACAAGGGTCTTGTGTCCCCCTGAGAGCGCCGCTGTGTGCAGTACCGGTGCGATCCAGCCGCAGGGATGCCCCGGGGCCCATCTGGACCAAATACTTGGCAAGGGCAGCCTGAGGCAGGACCTGTTTGCATCCCTGTGCAGGGGGTGCTCTGCCAGGTGGCTGCGGTGGCTTAAGCTTCCATGTCTCAGCTCATGGCTCGAGAAAAGCCCCACTTCAGAGTTTTCACCCCAGTCCCAAGGGTGAAGAGCAGCGGTACTCCTCACCCACGGGCCAGCTTGGCCACCCCCCAGTGCCTGGCGTGATCGTGCATCCTGATGGTGCAGGAGACTCGGCCTGTGTCCCGCCGTGTGGCAGGGCAGCCTTTGACCGGGGGATCCGCTCCAGATTGTGGCCGGGGCAGGGGGACAATAGGGATGGGATGGTGGGAGCGGCAGAACAGG
>VYZV01026504.1:232669-245679 GCA_013401275.1 Pandion haliaetus | reverse complement strand
TTCTTTTTTTTGTAAAGAACCCCAAAAACCTGTTTAAAATTGCAGTTTTAAACAGTTGCTGAGATGTCCTGGGGCAGCGCCAGCCTGTGGGGACGCGCTGCCTGTCCTGCCCGCCCTGTGGAAAAGCAGCGATGGGGGAGAAACGTGTGGGTGAGGAACGAGGATGCCCGCGGTGGGGGTAGGACCCGCACGGAGGCAAGCATTGCCTCAAGAAGGTGAGAGCGACCTTCTGGGCCTGGATGGGGTNATTTATGTCTGTTGGTAACTTAGCGTGCCAAAAATATTATTTAAAAGAAAAAAAGTTGTAAGCTAAAAAAAAAAAATGAGCGCGTTGAAGTACAAAAGCACATGTTGGGTCTGTGTTAACTTAAAGCCTCAAGATGCTGAGATAACTCCAGAAATGCCTCTTCAAGTGTTCATATATTTAATTGTCTAGATTTCAGACAGGTCATTTTTCCAATCCTCACTTAGCTTTCATGGGAGAGTGGAACAAAGCAGTATTACAGGTTTTAAAAACAAAAAAACCCCAAGCCATGTGGATGACGTGATTACCTGCCCATGTCTAACTACTCAGAATGTAAGTTTTTAAATTTTTTTTTTTTTTTTTTTTTTTTTTTTTTTTGACTGGCGGGATGTGCCAAGCGCCAAGCGCTGCCGAGAGGGAAGGGGCCTCGTGCCAGCGGCCCCGCAGGCTGCAAAGACATCGGGTGCCGAGGCAGGAGCTCTGCTTTTGGTACCTCTCCTTCCTCGCTGGGCTCGTGCCATCCTTATTGACCCTTAATCAAGGCGATAATTAACATAAGAGGAAACCCACATACCAAAAGAAGTATAGACTACATGTGGTTTGTAAAACTATTAAAATAACAGCCCTCAATATTACTGCATTTTGACAATGCTTCTGTTTGTTTAATGTACAAATATATGTATTTAAAAAGAAAGCTACGTGTATAAACCATACACGTTTTACATACATTCTTTCTACGGTGTAAATTTATAGCAGACATTCTAATGGGACGTTGAAATAAATACTGTAGAGACCTGTGGTCAATGCAAGTCTAAGAGCAAATGTTTAATTTTTCTAATTCTTTAGACTCGGTTACAATACTAATGTAAAACCAAAGGTATTTTATTTTTGTAATGGTCCTGGAAATGATGCATCAAGAAGAGTTGTTCCTGCTTATAAAAGGGCTGTCTCGGAGGGGTGCACAACGGAGGACTTTCCACTGGAGCTGCCTGGTACAACCCCTGTCCTGCACTTCCCATGGGGAGAGGAAAACAATTGCTACTGCTTCCAGCTGCTGACAGTAAACTTAGAAAAATAGGACTTTCTGAAGGAAACAGTTGTGTTCCAATGCGGAGACACGACAGGCCCCGGGGGGGTCCGCAGAAATGAGGATGGCTGCGGTATTTTCAGGTTTACTAACGAACGGCTCCATCGCATGTTACATGTCCACTAATGGTTTCATATGCTAAATATGGACTAAATCCATATATCATGCATTAAAGTAAAATCAAATATTAAAACAAGTGTTTGAGTATATTTATTTCCTGTTATACCCCTTTTTTACTTCAATCTATAAAGAACATGACATTTTTATTTCCCCTGAGTGAGAGACCGGTCATCTCTCAAGGTCAGCTCATGCATGGACTTTTATCAGCAACAGAGATAAAACTCCCACCCTTCCTCCCCGAGACCCAATTTTGTGACATGTTCTGCTGGGCTGCACTGCAGCCAGCCAACTGGAGATGGTTTTGTACAATTATTGTGAAGACGCTTCACATTTCTGTAAAGACAAATGAAAATAAAAGAGCTGCATGCAGCAACAGGCGGCTGCTGTCTTCTTTTTTTGTGGGGGGAAGCAAACTTCTATTTTAAAAATCCATGGCAAGATGTGGCTTTAGAGTGCCAAAGGCCTCAGACTTACGAGCCCATGTTTCAAGTCCTCGTCCAAAGCTGGGATGCATAGAAACTTTTTTTTTTAACGTCAGTTTTCAAAACTTTTTGTGCACGAATGTAGAAAGGGCATGTTAGAGGTGCTGTTGTGTTACAGTAACAGTACAACTCCAACATTGTATTTAAAGGTAATTTAATTCATTTATTTGTGAATTTATTATTATTATTATTTATTTTTTTTCTATGATTCAACAAATGCATTAACGTTTGTGGCTATTTAGCTGAACTTTTTTTTTTTTTTTACTGATGTTGAGCCAGGATTCAGTACCAGGTTTTCTGCCTCCAAACACTTCATTTTTCACTGACTCTACGCTTCATGGCCACAGCCCAAGATTTCCAGAAAGAGAGCCCATTTCTAGAGCATACTCTACATCTACATTTTAACTTTGAAATCAAATGCAAACAACAGGCAACTACAGATTGTTTTTATTAGTCATTTTAAGGAAATTATATTTATTTAAAAATCATACAGAAGGACACAAGCAATAGACCTTAAATAGTGAAGATAATGCTAGGATTAACATCCATGTACAAGTGAGAAATGTGGAAGCCGTCAAGTCATTTTACTGGAAACGTACCCAAGTCAAGAAGGACAGCAGGAAGCCAGGTCCCTGTTAAAATTACTTTTTAACTATCATCTTTAAACAAATCTATACATGTAGAAAAAATTCCTTCTGATGTTCCAGTGCAGCTGAATTATAATGATTACAACCAGAAGAAGGTAATTTCACCACCACCACTAAGAGCACTCACTGGTATGAAAACCCATCAAAGACTGCAGAACAGGATTTAATACTCCGTATAAGCAGCCACAGGTACCAGCTCATTCTGAACAAACATTTCTGTTCATTAGCAACAACACAGAACTCAGTGGTTTTTTCAACCTCTCTGCATTTGCTGTAGTTGGTCAAAAAAATTACTGACGGTGCTCTTTCTCGTGAAGCTGTGAAGGCTTGTTGACGCGCCCATGGCATCGCAGCACTCTTCATTTCTGAAGTGGGCTTGCTTTTGGTTGCCTCCGGTTTCCACTTACAGATCCCGGGCTGCGAGATCTCCCCTACCTACCTTTATTTCTCAACAAGCTCCAACCCTTCTGCGTTACGATTTCCAGGGTCATATCTCGCTTTACCGTTGTGTCACTGTCACCAGTTCCTGTTTCTCAGTTGCTTTGTCACCATGCCAAGAGGACTGCTTACTTGGTTGTACCTGCTTTATATCTTGCTTCACCTTCCACAGCAAGAGAAGCAGTAAAAGAGGAGGAAATAATACTGCAAAATGAACCAGAATTCATTTAAAACTTTGCCCCGGTTGAGAAAAATTAACTTCCAACACTGAAAATTTCTTTTAGAAGAGAAGAATCTAGACACTAAAGTATACATTAGAAGGGGGAAAAGAAAAAAAAAAACCAAAAAAACAAATGGTATTGATGTGGCTGGGAAACAAAAAGGAAACCAAAACTGTGAAGGATTTTTTATTTTGCTCTAAATTCAGTTTTTATAGTTACTCCCTGAAAGACATACATTCAAAAGAAGTTTTTTCTTTGGTAAGAGTTCCATGTAACACCATGGGTTTGTATAATTCAAACTGTTCTTCCAAGTGCCTCATTTGAATTTTAACAAATGCTGTATATTGAATATTTAATCATCCCTGCTGCACACATCAGTTTAAGACGCTTTCCCCAGAGTTTTTTTCCCCCCACTATAATGAATGTATGTTATTTCTGAACAAGTTCAGAGGGATGTATCAGAAAACTACGACAGCATTTCAGTACCAAGATGTAATTTGAAAGTAGATATATATTTAGCACAGACAAACAAATAAATCCATCCCGTAATTTTGCAACAGAAATGTGACTGCGTTCACCATTCATTTGTGCACACCAGCATTCCACTGAAAAGGCAGGCTGGGGAATGAAGGAAGGTGCATAAAATATCACAGCTACCCTTGCTGTCACAAAACGTGTTTTGAAAAGCACAGTATGAGATAAGGTACCAAACCTTCAAGAAAACACCCCCGAGCGGGTAGCACCTCACTGAGGACAGCTGAAAGTCAGCAATGGTCCCAAGAGCCATTCCCTTCACTGCTGGTGGGCTTTGAGATGCTACAACTAGAGCCTTTTCCAGGAGGGAAGCATTCAGCAGCTCTGTGAAACCAGAAAGCGTATCACTAGAAAAATCCATCACTTAAATGTCTAAATATGCTTTTTCACTTCCATGTGAAGTGTATGGAAAGAATCAATCCTGCAACGTTAAAGGGCAATAGACTAAAGTGAACTCAATTTTTATTCCATGTTTCTATCGTGAGTCTTTCAATTTCTGGAGTTCATCCTTTTGCCATACAGACTGTATTTAATCTAGTTCAACTACTGAAATACTAGCTTATTTTTGTCATATATTCTATCCTAACATTGAGTAATTTTCTGTCTGCGGTCTGGGGGACAAGAATAGCTAATCGATAAGGTTTGGGATCATTTATGAACAGAAAAAAAGCGCAGCATCTTAATTAGGCAATCTTTTCGGTTAATTTGACCTTCATCCAGAAGAGACATTCCATTTCCTTCACATGAAGGTCCGCAGTCACAACAGCAGTTTTCTTTGGATGACTTCATATTATGGACTTTTGACAGTCAAACTGCCAATGGAAAACAAAAGAGAAGAAACAGGCATTTTGCTCTGCTTTTTACAGTATAAGCTCAGGTACATCCTCCTCTTACTCTTCAGTATTATCCCAGGCAATACGCTTAGTACAGAAGTAGATCTATAATACAGTATCTAGAATATCTTGCCATCCTTAATACTCAGTACTATACACTAACATAATCAGAAATCACTTTAAATGATAAGGCATTAACATAGAAAATGATAAATGAAGTCAGAATCTCTATAATACCCAAACCTTTAGTGTTCAGATCATACAGGACATTTTATAGCAGTGCTTAACTCTTGTTTTGTGAATTTTCATTATCTGGTGGTTCCTACTTATTTCAGAAAACTGAACTTGTGCTATTGACTATCCAGCAGAAAAAATCCCAAATCCTGAAGATGAGGTGAACAGTTCCTTGGACCATAGTTTTACTGTTGGGGATATCTCACGGAACACATTTCTTGATACAGTAGGTATTACTGGACAGATAAATCAAAGTTAACTTTGACAAACGCTTCAGACTTTCACCTGCAACCTTATTGCTGGCTAGACTCAGCGTGGTCAGGTTAGTGAAACTGGGTAACACATCAGGTCTCACTTCCTGAACAATATTCGGAGATACTGAACAATTTTCTGATCAGTTAGGCTTGGAAAGCTACGAAGAACTTGTCATCGAGTTGTTTTGATACAAACTGAGCTTTGTTGGGGTTCTGGAGGGAGAGAAGGCTCCAGGTTCAGTTCTTAGGATGCTGCTATTTGCTGGAGGAAGGCTTGTGACCCGCTGCAAATGGGGGCACTGCTGAAAGCGGTAGAATCGGTAACTCCAGTCTCGGTTGCAACAAGAATAGCTGAGTACAGGCTTCCTGGGAAATCTAGAGAACAAGGCAAAGAAAAGCTTGCGTGAATACAGACAGATAATTTCATTTCATATGCCAGGATTTAATCTCCTCACAGTTTTAAAGACAAAAGATTAAAGACGTTCTAGCTGGTTTGTGAAATGTGAACACGAATGTGAAAAATTAAGCTCTTGTTACTAATGCATAAGCTTATTTTTAATAGCAAAATTTTCCCAATTCTAATGCAAGTCCTAAACAAATGGTTAAATATAGACCAGAATTATAAGAAAGGTCTTTAAAATACTGTTACATTAACATGGATTAATGTAATGTAGTCTACTGTAAAGAACTTGGACATTGGCTAACTCTGCAGAGCACTGTAGTTACGGTCTTCAATTCTTTTATGCACACACAAAAAAATCCCCAAATTACTGACAACTAACTAATGGTCACTCTAACAGACCAAACCCAGATTAAACAACATATTCCTATTTAAGAACGTTTAAGTGGTAGGAATGGTATTTTTGATAAAAGTTTGGTTTAATTTTTAAAACGAGTTTAACTTACCACTTGGAACAGAAGAGCAAAATTACACCTTTTCATATGCACATTATTGAGATCTTCAAAACCCCTAAAACCAAAATAAGCCTTAATATACCTGCAAACAGAAGGCTCAGAACCACAGGGGAAATATTTTGCTTATATAATAATTTTATATCGATAACGTATCCAAACAAAATTTCAAAACAACCCCAAACCCTAAGTATTTTTTACTCACCACGTGCTAATAGTAGTCCATTGTCTGAATGACGATCTCAAGTTAATTGCAAAATTTTAAATGCAATGTGGGCAATATACTTACATTTCATGACGCAAAAGTTCCTCCTGTAATTCTGGTGTATTTGTCCTGACAATTTGTGTGAGATAAAGGACTGTAACAATGCACGGCATGCCCTTGGGTCAAAAAACAAAGATTCACTGTTTTCTTCTCTTAATTTCTGAAGCACGACAAGAGGTGGATTAAACGTGCCTTCATATGGTGACCGCTCATGCTTACCTGTGGAGAGCCTCTTAGGATGCGTCACACCAATGTTCCTTGGTTGCTGCAACAACGTATTAAAGCTAAAGCCATGATCAGAGTCACCATCCATGGAAATTTTAAGTATATCATAATATACATGTAACACCAAAAAAAATTACAGAGGAAAGATGAAGCAAACTTTTTCTCCCATTTTTAATACTCAGTCTTCATATATGTAATTAAACAATAGAACATCTGATCAATTTAAGTAACGACAAGAATTTGACTGTTTTGGCTTTAATATGTTGAAAGAAGTATTTCAGACATCTAAAAAATATACTCGTCAACCACACGAATATCTCAATTTCAAACCGTCCTGAAGAATACTCACATAAAAGTTTTCACTTATGAGAAGCACACACAGAACACCTCCCCCACAAAATACTTCACAGGTTTCTCCAGTTCTGCATAGGTAACATAGCAGTAAAGAAGGGTACAAAAATCACTCTCTCAAAAATCTTCTTTGCATGTCGCTTTCTGGAGTGGTGTCCTTGGGGTGTCACGGGAAAACCAGCCTCATCCAAAGTCTCAGAATTCAGCTACCGTTTGGCATCCTAACCACAAAACCCGCTGCAGAAATCATACCCTGCAACTTATCCCCACCACTGCCATCCTCAGTCACACCAGAATGCAGCCACTTGCATCTCACTGAACTGCTTAAAATGAATTAAATTTAAAACCCTAATTAACTTATTTAATTGGATAAGCATAACATGGATAATAGCTTAATACACAACCATAAAGACTGGCTATACTAACGTACGACTGAAGAAAAACCCCAGGTGTGAGCCTGCTGTCAGAAAGTACAAGATACCAAATTCCAAGAACAGTCAGTTCAGAGTGAAGATGACACAACTTGTTTGTTGCTGTAAAAAACCAAACAAAAACCAACCAAACAACACAGTGAGGGGGGGGTTGAGTGTTCCGACACTACCTCTAGTGATCAGTTCTGAAGACTTGTGGGGAAAAAAGCAAAAGGAATAGAAAATTCAAGTCCTGAGAACTCATTCATGTTAGTCTTACTTTATACTAGAGTCCCAAACCATTGGTTGTAGTAAGTGAAAACTCCAAAGAGATCACCAGTTTCAATGCTCTTAACTCTCCGGTGTAGTGGGGAGAAAACTCAAGATTTGTTGGTTTTTTTTTTTTTTTGCACTCAACCATTCTAACAGTCCAGCATATAGAGTTGAACTGTAATAAGGTTTTCAAAACAAATCAGTATTTTCAAAACTCAGATTATTCTTGCTTGAGAGCACGATGAAAATAAGACAAAGACACATTAACTACAAATGCAGACAGCACGTATAAATACACAACAGACTGATGTATGAAAGTTTAAGAAAAAGAATTTGCATTTAAAAGCACTTTAAAGATGTACATTCTTGTATTTGTTATGTGTCAGAAACTAGTATGAAATCGAGAGAGGTCAAAGACAGATCTGCTTTCATACTACTCTATATGGGAAACTAATTCTCTAGCTCAGAGCGAACACAGCGAGAGTGCTGTGGTCCATTTCCAGGGAGTGCTACAAAAGGCTTACAGATTGGTTGGTTTAGGCACATCTTCAGAAAATCCAGCGGAAAACAAAAAAAACCCAAACCAAAACACTTGTTTTTAGACAGCTATTACAGTCTACTTCCCTTCTACCATCAGTAGGAAAAGCTGCTACTACAGCTGTACCTAAAGATCCCACTCTCTCCTCCTCCCAAACTCCCAGGAACCACAACGAGAACCTCTGTGAGCAGCCGGAAGGTTTTTTTAGCGCAAGAAGTTCTGCTTGCTTTTACACAGCTAAGAGGGAACAACCCTGGCTCCAATTAATCCTGGTGAAAAACAAACTAAACAAACAGCTTAAGCTGCAGGTTGACAAATTACTTCTATTTATCTCCAGGAGGCACCCAGACATACAGCATAGTACCATAGTACTGAAATAACCGATAACTTTCCATGCATTTCAGCTGTGAGGGTGTTTACACAGTACTCAAGTGGCTGTGGAAAAGACAAAATTTCATATTCTAAGCAGTGATTTTTAGAAGTGACATCAGCAAATAAGGTGTTGGCACCATTCTTCCATGACAGTTATCAGCATGCAGATCACCTAACCATCGTACACATTATGATTTTCAGTCACTGAAAGTGAAGCATTAAGCATGATGTCACTAAAACCACAGTTAGAAATCCTATGCATTCAGAATTTGACAAACTTAACACAAAAACCAGAGTTAACAAATATACGTAGTCACGGTCTTACAACCACATTTTACCCTGGGCTGACACCAAGCAGTGAACACATTTAAGTTGACATTTTGGATTATACAAAACCTGTTTAAGAAAATGCATTATTCTCTCTTCTACAAAACACTGTCTATATTTGCCTACACACAGGTAGTTTTCTCACATTCCTCTGCACATCCACCCAAAAATTCTACGTTATGTTCTTACAAACAAGCTTCTCTCTCTCTCTCTCTCTCTTCCCGTTTCCAGACTAAATTAATACACCGTATTGCTTGCCAAGGTATTTGGGATTAATGGGTTTTTTTGATAACTAGAACTCAAGGCTGTTAAGTTTTCCAGAGAATTTATTCTCTTAGAAAATTACTTACTCCTCTACTTCCTCTGTGATCCTCAGCTTGGGACTACACGCTGCCTACAGATGAAGACCTCCCGGCCTCCTCTCCCTCTCCAAATAGATGTCACCTCCTATTGTTTCCAGTAGCAAACGAAGCCACATCGCAGCAGGAAAAATAAGGACCTGATCTAGCACAACGAGAGCCAGGAGGACACGGAAGGTGCCATCGCCGTCTTTTACTCTGGTCCTTTCTATGGGCAGTGATATCTCAGCCTGAATGAAATACAGAGAAGTACAAGTCACCGGAATCACTGACCTTTTGAATTTTTTTTTTTTAATCTCTACAAACAAGGACTATCTTCTTTGAAAAATTTATTGCACGGTCACAGAAAATTATTTCTGCATTGGAAAAGTCTATAGTTTTGAGAATGCAAATTTCACTTCTGTGCAACAATATGGATTCAGTATGAAGCTTAAACAACCAGCTTATTTCTAAATTCTAAAGGCCACTTGTCTTTACAAATCACATGCAAGCTAATACTGAAAAGCCCAACAAAAGAAATTCTCTTGGTGCTTCCAAGATTCCATCACTAACTGAATACAAAGATCAAAGAAGATGCACCAGCCCGATTCAAGAGTCTGAAGACTGATGAAATAAATCCTTAAAGAGACTGTTAAATTACTTTCCAATTTTCTGAAAGCCTTTTGCTCAAATTCTTGCACATTGCAATCAGGTCAAGAGAACTAAGCTCTTGTCATAAAGTTATTACAGCTACTTACAGGTGAAACTTTCTAAGAGCACAACTAAACATAGAATAGCACATCTTTAAAGCATATTAGTTCTTTGAGGGGATGAAGTGTCACAACAAAAGTCCACATGAAATAAAAAGGAAATCAGTTAATGATTTTTATTAAATTTCAGTGTTTCATAAAATAAATATGGTATATAATATCAAACAGTGAGAAATAAAGCACAAGCATGAAAAGCATGGTAACAAAAGTTACACTCATGACGGTGTTTAATACTTAGCACTTTAGAAACCATAAAGCCTTTAATTATTTACAAGCAGCAAACTATCTAACATAATTTACAAAGTTGCAGCAGCCTAGTCAAGGGGTACTGGAAGGGGAAAAAAAAAAATGGAGAGACCGCTACGGAAGACCTTCAGTTTGCTCTATCTAGTTAGCACTTTATTACGTACCCTATTTTCCCCTTATGTACATAACTGTAACTTCCATTATTCTCAAAGTTTAGTAATTACACTGTATTGTATTTTAGAGCTCAGTTCATCTCTAGGATGGTGTAGTGCCTTTTGCACTTCCGAGATACATATTCAAGTAACACTTCAAATAAAAGTAAACATGTGCAAACCAAAGTTATAAGCCTACATAACCCTCAGGTAGTAGTGTCAAACCAGATGTAGCAGGCGCTCGTTAGCAGATTAAATTAGCTAACAGCTACAGAAACCTACTCGGAAGTCTAGCCAGGGCCAAAAATGAGAAATGGGAATATTAAAAAAAAAAAAAAAAAAAAAAAAAAATGGAACTGAACTGCAAGTATACCCTGTTACCACAGACAAAAATTTAACCTGCTGAAACACAAAGACTTTTAAGGTCATAACTCAAGATTTAATATTTCAACATGAAAAGAAATCCAAGCCATTCGACTTATTTGGGCTTTTGAAACAAATGCAAATGTCTCTGTTTAAAAATTGCTTTTACATGAGAAAAACAAATCAATATATATTAATATATCACCCAAAATAAAAAAACCATAACACACTCTTCATTTTAGAGCATGCTGCTCATTCAGAATAAAGACAGGACAAAGAAAGTAGTATTACATTTCATGATGTAATAAAAACATTAAAATTTGTGATCATTAAGTGCACCATCGTACAGGAGTAGCGTGCTCAGAGTGGAAAAAATGTTCTACACCTACCAGAATCCATCTTTATTAAAGCAAACAAATCTTTAGGACACTACCTGAAACTGAAATCAGTAATAACTGTGCTCCATTCAGCTTGCCTTACGTTTCAGTCGGGCATATTCCAACTAGTAGCACCTGTATGCCTCTTCATGATTGTATTCCAGAAATCCTTACATTTGCGAACAATTTTTTTTAGAAAAAGACTGGCTTTTGCAATCCTTGCAATGCTTATCCTAAACAGATACTGCAAGTAAACTCTGTTCTGAGCAGCACAAGTTGGGGCTTTTTTCAGAAATCTGAGAGCTGGACTTACGTTGGCAGTAGATACAGTACAACAATTTGATGTATTAAACAGTTCCTCAAAAAAAAGTCTGAAAGGAAGATTTCCCTAAAGACTGTTTAAAAAACCAAACCAAACCAAACCCAAACCACTTCACCCAAGACCTGTTCAATCCTTCTACTGAAGTTCGGAGCTTGCCAACTTTAAGAACGACAGGAAAAAGGAGGGAATGAGGCAGAGAGGAAACAGAACTAAATTATTCCCAATTTGTACCGATGAAAAGCTTCAAGTAAAAGGAAATCCACTTGTTAAAGATCTCGCTACATGCACAGTCCCTCATCAGTTGAAAGCCACAGTAGTTAGCATTGGGTGTAACAGCAGATTTATCAATAAAAAACACTGGCAATGTTCCTTCATTCTTAATAACTTGCATCCATAGTTTCTGATAGGAAGCTTCTTAAAAAATGTTTATGGATCTGCACATTTCATACCAAACTGGAGGAAAATGGTAAACAGGTCTTCTTTTGATGCAATCCCATTCAGCAATCTTCTCCCCAAGAACTCAGTGTCATTTACGAGTCTGAGTCTTCTTTGGCACTGCAGGTCGCTTGGCTTGCCACAAGTGGTTATGAATAGTAAGAGCATCCACACTGACAGACATGGTTTTGGCTGGAATCACGTTAAACTGTTTTCTGTCCGAACTGTACTTATAAAGTTTGTCAATCATTTTCTTGGTGATGCTCTTTGGCCCCGTTCCAGTCAGCTTGTAGATTTCTTCAGTGTCAGGATAGTAGCAATAAAGTGCTCTAAACTGGCAGCCAGCATCACGGAACAAAATGATGTAGTGGTTGGCATCACATTTTTCTAGTTCCTGCATTAAAAATAAACAAACAAACATATACATAGATTGTTCACAGTGAAAATTCTCATATTATGCCAAGCTTTAAGCTTTCACATATAGCTAAGTAAGTGTCTAAAGTTTTTTTAAACACTAGATCAGTAACTATGATTTTCAGTCCTACAAACTTACGAGTTGAACTCTTAATACAGGATCACGTTTTCCACAAGTCCACGCAGTCACGGAAAGTAAAGGATTCTCAATACAGGTACATTTTAGGAAATGGCAGTCACTACAATGCATCAGTGGGATTATGAAATAAGCATTACAGATACATTTTATTGTGAGTGCATTAACAATGTCATATTTTAATGTTTACCTCTAATATTGAATTCTTATGTGGTTCATTCACTTTTCCAGCAAGACAGCAATGAGATATAGCATTGTGAATAATAGGTTTGTTTGATTTGCTGCTGGGCTCCTTAAATAATTTTGGACCTAGGGAAGATAAACAAGTAAAAGTTATTTGCCCTAAACTTATGAACATTAAGATTTTCATTCATCAAAGTGAAAAAACCCTAAAAGACTTTTCTACAATAACTTATTTTTAGGGATATTAAACAGAACAACATACACCTCACAACTTCTCAAAAATAACAATGTGTCACATCAAATATACCACAGCTTTTTATGACCTGCTATTTGTAACAAACGCTCAAACTAAATCAAAATAGTCACCTGTGTATTCTGCCACTGAAGCAATAGAAGATGCTGTTGAAGCATTCTCCCAATCTCTTTCTGTGTTTCTGCTAGGATTTCTGCTCAGTATTGGTAAGGACTCCATTGATTCAACTCTGAGGCGGGGGATAAAAAAAAAAA